>WSXT02237479.1:0-15830 GCA_011762715.2 Neuroterus valhalla
TGTGCAAAGGAATAGAGAGAAGGTTATGCCGAGACTCTCAAGCCCGTAACAGGGAGAGAGTATAAACAAATATTCCATAATTTTCATGGGTTTTTCATGGTTTTCACCATGAAAATCAAATTCGCGCCTATTTTCACTATTATATTCGTGATCAGCGCGTCAAAATACGTCGGTATACAGAGTTTCAAGGAAATCGGAGGTAAGCGCTTTTCGGAACTCCACCCCTTTTTTTCCACTGTGCGTCGCTAGAGTGCAGCGATATCAAATCTGTGCGCCGAATACATAAATCAAAACAGAGCCAACATGTTAACCTAACTTTTTGAGCAATAACGCAGTTCAAAACTTCCGTAACCCGGTCGGCAGTCCTTTGAAATGACTTAAGGACACGCGATTTACAGGTAACGAGGGCATCAGAAATATAGAGCGTGAGAAAAAAGACGGTTGTTTTCAAAATTTAGAGAGATAGACTTGAGAAAGACAACATTTTTAGGAAAAAGTCTCTTAATCCATAGGTGCAGGGTAGGTTGGTCCAAAAAAATTTTTTTCGGAATTTTTATGCGAAACGCCTGAAATCTTTCCGAATATACAAAAAAATACATTTTTTTTCTTCAAAGAATGCGAATAAAATATTACTATTCAAATATCACCACCCGTAAGTCGATTTTATAGGGTTCCAAAAAATCCCCATAAGTGAAAAAAGAATTTTTTCAAATTTTTGGAGCCTATTATGATGTCTTTGCGGTTTTTTTTGCGCAGATTGTTTCACATATATAAAATACTACTTTATATTAATGATGATATGTTTATTGAAATTGTTTGAACAATTTATTATTGTTTTTAGCAACTTTTCCTTAGGAAAGGGTTAGAAGGAAAGGTTTTTTTCTGAATTTTTCAACGATTTAGTTGAAGTGAAGTGAAAGTCAAATAAAGTTACCAAGAATAATTGTTAAAAAAATTTGTTATGAATTATAACAATATTTCCTCAGAATAATGCTACAAAGTCGCGGTTTTTTCTGAAATTTTCAACTTTTTGGCAAAAATAATTGTTTGTTTAAACAAATTGTGAATCTTCATAGCTATCTTCTTCTAGATTAATAGTACATAGTTGCGGTTTTACCCTGAAATTTTCAACTTTTCATCACTCTTCAATCAGATTAAAGTAATAATTGATTCATGTTAAAGAAATAATTTAAAAAAAAATTTATTATCATTTGTAATAATATATTCTTTGCCTAATGATGGAAACTTGCGGTTTTTTTCTGAAATTTTCAATTCTTTGTCCACTTTTCACTTGAAGTGAGTTAATATACCAATAAATCAACCAAAAATAATTGTTCAAACAATTATTTTTGTTCAAACATTATTGTTTATAACCACTTTCTCTTACATAAGTGCTAGAAAGTTGTGGTTTTTTTATATGTTTAACTTTGCACTAAATGGAATTTAAATAAAATTTAATTCAATTGAATTGATTGAATTGTTGGTTGAAATTTTTTTTTTTTCATTTAAAATTAAACTTTTTTTTTTATATCAAACATTATATTTTTTATTTAAAATCTGTATCTTCAGGTTGGAAATTCATCTCTTTGGTTGAAAGTTGAACTACTTTCTTAAAAATTTCATTTTTGCGTTGAAGATCCATCATTTTAGTGGAAAATTTGAAATTCGAATGTCACTGAATGAATTCAGCTTTTTTGTTGCATTCAATTTTTCTTGAACAATGGGAAAAAAAGTGCTTAGGACAATACAATACTATTTGAAATATAGTTCTCTCTAATGTTTATTTATTATTTGTTCACAACAAAAGAGGTAAAGCAAAGTTAAACATTTCAGAAAAAACCGCAACTTTTTAGCACTAACCTAAGAGAAGATAGCCATAAACAATAATAATTTGTTTAAATAATCCTTTTTGTCAAATCAAAATAAATATTAACTCACTCCAAGTGAAAAGTGGGCATAAAGTTAAAAATTTCAGAAAAAAACTGCAACTATATAGTGTTAACCTAGAAGAAGATAGCTTTAAACATTCACCATTTGTTTAAACAATTATGCTGATGAAATATATCAAATAATTACTTACTTTAAGTGAAAAGTTGACAAAAATTTGAAAATTTCAGAAAAAACCGCAACTTTGTAGCATTATTCTTAGAGAATATTGTTATAATTGATAACAAATTGTTTAAAAAATTGTTTTTCTTAACTTTGATTGATTTTTACCTCGAATCAACTGGAATGTTGAAAAAACTTGAAAACTACAGAAAACACCGCAACTTTGAAGCATGATTCTGAGAAAATATTGTTATAATAAATAAAAAATTGTTAAAACAAATACTTTTGTTAACTTTAATTGATTATCACCTCACTTTGACTGAAACGTTGAAAATGAGTGAAAAATTCAGCAAAGGTTTTGCCTTTCTGAACCTTTCCTAAGAGAAAGTTGCTAAAAACAATAATAAATTGCGTAAACAATTCGAATATACATCTAATTATCAGTGTAAATTAATATTTCATGTATTTGGAACAGCATGCGTTAAAAAAAACAAAAAAATCAAAATAATACTAATTGTGAAGAGGAGTGGTGGATTTCGAACGCGATTCACCTAATATTGACAATTCCGAATAAAACTTACAAAAACGTCTTTTTTTCTTATGGGAAATACGAGTTAAACCTCATGGGGCTTGCGTGACCTTCAAATATTTTCTTTTCAAAAAAATGCGTTTCTTTTTTTGTATATTTGAATAAATTTCCGGGTATTTTTTTCGCAAAAAAATTCGAAAACGCTAACACTTATTTCAATTCAAATCTAAATATCCTTCAACACAACAGACCAAACATTGAAAAATAAATCATTTCTTAAAAAAAAACTCTAATTTTCAACAAAAAAATAGAATTTTTTTTCACGAAAATTGGAACAGTTTAACTTTTATTCAAAGAAATCAATAAACGATACCAAAAAAAAACAACAGACTTCCAACAAAATACTTTATTTTTCAACCAATGCAATGAATTTCAAAATAACATTATGAATTTTCAACCAGAACATTTGAATTTCAAAACAAGAAGAAGCATTTTAAAACAAAAGATGGATATTTAACTGGAGCAATAAGAATAATTTCCAAAAAGGAAGAATCATTTTCTAAGAAAAAATATAAAGTTATAACAAAATAGTCGAATTTCAAAGTCAAGAAATAATTCTTTTAACCAAAAATGGAACAGTACAATTTTTACTCTATGAAACCAATTGCAAAACAAACATAACTACTTTATGCTTCAAAATAATCTTTAACTGAAGGAGTTGAGTTTTCGAACAAATAAATTAACTTTTACTAAAAAAATAAATCATCAACGAAAATTTTATTACTCAAATTATAAATTGCAAAAAATGGATGTTTAACTAAACAAATAGATTTTCAACTGAAACTATGAAACTTCAAATTGAAATCCTTTAAATTTTCAGTTGAATAAAAAATTACTCATAAGACAAAAAACTGACTTCCAACCAAAAAAAAAACAACTAACTTTTTAAACAAATTATTACATTCTCACAAAAGAATCATGAAGAATCAAATGGAATGGTAAATGTTTGACTGAAGTGGCTGAATTTAAAACCAGACAGACGAATTTTTTAATAGATGAATGTTCGGCTCAAATGAAAAATGTTTTAGTGCATAACTTGATAATGTTCTAAAAAATGTACACAAATTTTCTACAACTCGTTTGATATAAATTCTTGAAAACCTTCCTAAATCACGTTCAATACTGATGTGAGCGTAGTTTTGGAAAAAATTGATAATAATAAATATGAATTCATGATAAAAATTTATCATAATTAGGAATAATTTGAAAGGTTTGTCACAGGTTTGTCACGCTATAACTTGTGAACGCTTGATCGGAAGAGAAAAGTTTTTGTATGAATTTGGTAGGTTTTTTTGAGACAAACAACTTTCTTATTGACGATTTTGGGATAAACAAATTTTTTCTGTGCCAAAAAGCGAGAAAACGCAACATAGCAACATGTCGACCCAATGAGGAAAAATGTAGAAAACATTGCTCGCAAAATTTTTCGTTCTTCTTGATCAGCAAGAAATAATAGTTGACACCTTATCAGAAGGATTTTCGTATAAGTCATTATCAGATTTCTAGAAAATTCATCTTATCATGTAACAACACTGATTCCGAAACCATTTATTTCATGCCGAACGAAATAAGCCCTAATAGATCAACAAGGAAAATAGTTGGCACTTAAACCGGATTTAAACACCTGGACAAGATCAAACACCTGGTCCAGAATTTCACTAACCACCCCAAAAACTTTTCCAGAACATTGAAAATTCTCAAATACAAAATCAAAATTTGTCCCTCACAAATTCCTATTCCTGAATACATTGAGTTTGAGAAAAAGCCGTCTGTTTTGAAAGTGTCTTAAGATAGACGCGAATGATGAAATGAGTAACACAATTTTAGAAAAAACAGTCCGTCTCCCCATAGGTGCAAAAATAATTGATTAATGAAGAATCCAAAATGAATTGATAAGATTCTATTGGAAGAAGCCTAATATATTCATCAGGACTCCTACCATAGTCCTGAAGAGAAAAATTTGTCTTAGATGCACACTAAGAATGATATGAGCGTTTACTGAACAAGGGCAACAACTTCCTAACTTTCCGGCCCCGTAAACGGGCAAGACAAAGAAAACTAATCTTTCAGAAGTTGAACTTGTGGATTATGGTAGTCAAAATGACTGGAATTGAATCAAGCAATAAGGGCAAAGAGGTATCAAGATTTGGTGATAGGTACTCGAAAATACCCATCCTTTAGAGGACGAGATGGTCATCTTATCAGATTGTTCAAAAATCCATTTTATCAAGCAGACATACATATTCCAGACCCATTTATTTGATGCTCAACAAAATGGATCCTACTTGATCAGCAAGGAATAATAGTTGACACCTTATCCAGAATTTGACACCTGGTCCAAAGTTTGACACCCGTCCACAATTTGACTTCCCGGCCCAAAAACTTCTCCAGACCTTTGAGAACCTTTAATAGACAAGTCATAATTCATCCCTCACAAATTCCTAACCCTAAGGATATGGTGCTAGAAAAAAGGCGGTTTTCTTCAAAATCCAGAGATAGGGACTCGATGATTAGAGTAAGAAACACGCAATTTTCGGGAAATAGTCCGTTTTACTATTGGCGTAAAAACAATTGATTGATGAAGCATCCAGAAATGATTGATAAGAATCTGACGAAAGAGGCTTTATCTATGCATCAAGACTCCTGGCATAGTTCCTGAAATGAAAAATTTTGCTCTCGATGCAAACTAAGAAAGATATGAGCTATTGCTGAACAAAGGCAAAAAATTCCTTAATGTTTCGGCCCTGTATAGGCGCAAAACAAAGAAAACAAATCTTCTAGAATTTGGATTTGTGACTTATGGTAGTCAAGATGACCGGAACTGAATCAAGCAATTAGGGAAAAGTAGTATCAAGATTTATTGATAGATACTCGACAATACCCATCCTTTAAGAGACGAGATGGACACCTTGTCAGATTGTTGAAAAATTCATTTTATCAAGTAGACACGCGGATTCGAAACCCATTTATTTCATTTCAACCAAATAAATCCTACTTGATTATCGATGAATAATAGTTGACACCCTTTCCAGAATTTAACACCTGGTCCAGAACTTGACACCTCGTCCAGAATTTGAATACGCGGCCAGAAAACGTTTCCAGAACTTCAAGGACCCCTAAAACGCGAATCAAAATTTTCTCCTTAGAATTCTCGACACCTGGAAATATCAGGCTTGAGAGAAAGACAATCCAGAGAGATGGACTCGATTATTGAAGTGAGAAACACACAATTTTTGGAAAGTAGTTTGTCACACATAAGTGCAAAAATGAGTGATTGATCAAGAATTCAAAAAGAATTGATGAGGTCCTGAAAAGAGAGGCCTGATTAATTCATCAAGACTTCTTTCATAGTTCCTTAAATGAAAAATTTGGCTCCGGATGCAAACTAAGAAAGATATAGTCGGTTGATATATGGAGGGCAAAAAATTTCAAACTTTTCTAGCCCGTATAGGTATAAGATGAAGAAAACTGATCTTCTTGAAGTTGGATTTGTGACTGATGGAAGTCCAAATAACAAAATTGAATCAAGCAATTCAGGAAGAGGTATTGAGAATTGATGATAGGTATTCGACGATACCCATCCTCTGAAGGACGAGATGGTTACCTTATCAGATTATTGAAAAATTCATTTTATCGAGTAGACACACGAATTCCAAACCCATTGATTTGATGCCTGACCAAATAAATCTTACTTAATCAGCAAGGAATAAAAGTTGATACCTGTTCCAGAATTTGACTACGCAGCACAAAAACTTTTCCAGGCATTTGGAAACCTTCGAAAGACAAAAATCCGAAAACAAAAGTTTGGCCCTAGATGTAAACTAAGAAAGACAAGAGCAATTTATGAATGGGAGACAAAATATTTCAAACTTTTCTGTCCCGCATAGGCATAAAACAAAGAAAACTAATCTTCTAAAAGTTGAATTGTGACTGATGGTAGTAAAAATGACTGGAGTTGCATCAAGCGATTAGGGCAAAAAATCAAGATTTGTTGATAGGTACTCGACTGTACCCATACTTTAAAGGATAAGATGATTACCTTATCAGATTATTGAAAAATTCATTTTATCGAGTATACACACGGATTCCAAGTCCATTTATCTGATGCCCCACAAAATAAATTCTACTTGATCAGCAAGAAATAACTTTGAAGCTTGAGAACAAACCGATTGCTTCCAAAATCCAGAGCGAAAGACTCGTATGACGGAATGAGAAATAAAATTTTTGACAAATAGTCCGTCTCCCTATAGCCGCAAAAACAATCAATTGATGAAGCATCCCGAAAGAATTGATAATAATCTGACAAAAGAGGCGTCATATATTCATCAAGACTCGTACCATAGTTCTGAAAACAAAAATTTTGCTCTAGATGCAAACAGAGAAAGATATGATCGACTACTACACATGGGAAAAGAATTTCTATTTTTTCGGCCCTTATAGGCGCAAGACAAAGAGAACTTATCAACCAATTTAGAAGAAGAGGTATCAAGATTTGTTAATAGGTACTCGACAATACCCATCCTTTAAAGCACGAGATGGTCACCTTATCAGATTGTTGAAAAATTCATTTTATCAAGTAGACATACCGATTCCAGACGCATTTATTTAATGCCCAACAAAATAAATCCTTCTTTTGATTAGCAAGGACGAATAGTTGACATCTGGTCGAGACTTTGACTACAAAGCCCAAAAACTTTTCCATGCATTTGAGGAGCTTTAAAAGAAAAAAGTTCCGAAAACAAAAATTTGTTCCTGGATATGAACTAAGAAAGAAATGAATGATTTTTAAACGGGAGACAAAAAATTTCAAACTTTTTTGTCCCGTATAGGCATAGAACAAGAAAACTTATCTTCTAAAAGTTGAATTTGTGACTGATATGGCCGCCAAAATGACTGTAGTTGAATCAAGCAATTTAGGCAAAAAGGTATTGAGAATTGCTGATAGGTACTTGACAATACCCATCCTTAAGAAGGATTGTCTTATAGGTCCTTATCAAATTTCTGGAAAATTCATCTTATCAAGTAGAAACACTGATTCTAAACCCGTTCGTTTGATACTTAACAAAATAAATCCTACTTGATCAGCAAGGAATACCCTATCCAGAACTTGACATCTGGTCCATAATTCGAATACCTAGCCAGAAAACTTCTCCAGACCTTCAAGAACCCTCAAAACAAGAATCAAAATTTTTCTTCCAGAAATCTCGACACCTGGAAATATAAGGTTTGAGAAAGAGACGGTTCCTTCTCCAATCTAAAGAGAATGACTAGGATAAGGGGGTAAGAACCACAATTTTTAGAACATAATCCGTTGCCCATAGGCGCAAACATAATTGATTGATAAAGAATTCAAAAAGAATTGAAAGGGTCCTGAAAAGAGAGGTCAAATGAATTCAGCAAGACTCCTTCCATAGTTCCGAAATACAAAACTTGGCTCTAGATAAAAACTAAGAAAGATATAATCGGTTTATAAACGGAGAGCAAACAATTCCAAATTTTTCTGGTACATATAGGCGTAGGACGGAGAAAACTAATTTCCTGGATGCTGGATTTGTACTGATGGTGGTTGAAATGACCAGAATTGAATCAAGTAATTCAGGCAGAAGTATTAAGATTTGTTGATAGGTATTCGACAATACCCATCCTTTAAAAGACGAGATGGTTACCTTGTGAGATTGTCGAAAAATTCATTTTATCGAGTAGAAACAATGACCCCCAACCCATTGAATTGATGCCCAACAAAATAAATCCTTCTTGATCAGTAAAGAATAATAGTTGACACCTGCTCCAGAATTCAACACTCAGTCCAGAATTTTACCACCCGACTCAAAAACTTTTTAGGACTTTCAAGAACCTTTAAAACACAAATGAAAATGTCACCTGTAAAATCTCGACCCCTAGAAATATGGATCTTAAGAAAAAGCCGGTTGCTTTTAAAATCCAGAGAGATATACTAGATTTTCACAGTAAGGAACACAAAATTTTTGGGAAATAGTGCGTCTCCTCATATACGCAAAAACAATTTACTGATAAAGAATCCAGAAAGAATTTATAAGCATCTGACAAAAAAGGCCTAATGAATTCATTGATACTTTTACCCCAGTTCTGAACAAAAAACTTATCTCTAGATGCGAACTAAGAAAGATATGATCGATTTATAAACGGGACGAAAAAAAATTTAAACTTATCTAGCCCGTATAGTAAGACAAACAAAACTAGAAGTTTCTAGAAGTTGAATGTGTGACTTATGGTAGTCCAAATGACCGGAGTTGAATCAAGCAATTGAGGCAAAAAGGTATTAAGATTAGTTGATAGGTACTCGACAATATCCATCCTTTAAAAGGATTGTCGTATATGTCCTTAGTCAGATTTCTGGAAAATTCATCTTATCAAGTAGACACACTGATTCAAAACCCATTTATATGATTCTGAACAAAATAAATCCTACTTCATCAGCTAGGAATTGTTCACACCTGGTCTAGAATTTGACTATCCGACAAAAACCTTTCTAGGATTTCCGAAAACCTTCTCGACACAAATAAAAAAAAAGCCCCTGAAAATCTCGACCCCTGGAAATATGGATCCTAAGAAAAAGCCGGTTGCTTCCAAAAACCAGAGAGAGAGAGAGAGAGAGAGAGAGAGAGAGAGAGAGAGAGAGAGAGAGAGAGAGAGAGAGAGAGACGCGCTTATTAGAGAGAAAAACACGCAATTTTTGGAAGAGACATACGTCTTTCCATAGGCACAAAAACAATTGATTGATGAAGCATCCAGAAAGAATTTATAAGCATCTGACAAGCCATCTACTATAGAGGTATAAAGATTTTTTATAGATGCCTGAAAATACCCATTCATTAGGAAGTGGGAAAGTCACTTCCCAAAAGAGTTTCATTCCATGCTCAACACAAAAAACCCTACTCGATAAGCCATTTTTGATACCTGGTCCGAAATTCGTTCCCCACCCAAAAACTTCCTCAAATTTTCAAGAGCTTCCAAAACTCGGGAAAACTAACTTCCTCCAGGATCCCTTATCCCCAAAATCACCTCAAACATCCCAAAGACCCAGATTGATAAACCTCCCAACTTCTTTCCCAAATCAAAAAAAAAAAAAACTGAACCTACCGTCAAAATGGTAATCCCAGGGCAACACCACTGCTCACTCACAAAATCCACTTTTGTCCTATTTAAAACTCAGTTTTCCTCTCCCTCTTTTTCAAGAGCGTAGTTCCTACACCCTACACTCTGTAGGCACCATTTTTTGGCACAACTCAAACCGCACAATTTTTTTTTTCTATTTCCGAAACATCGCAATTGGTCTGAAACTTTTTGAGTGACACAGAGGGGCGAACAGGTGGCACACGACAGTGCGATGGAAGCACGCGATCAGCAAGCCTCGGAAAAGTGACAGAAGGGAGCGAGATAACGCACGCGTCGCGACGGCTTGACGTCGACTGAGAAGTGCGGCCGGCGCCTCGCGCTTGTCCGCCCCCGACGGTGCTCGCAATATTGCCCCCACCAGGCGTCGCCACCCCCGAGGGCCGCCTCGCGCAACATCGCGGATGCCGCAGGCAACCCGAACCGCGTGCGAGACGCAACGGTCACTAGGGCCGGGGGTGGTGGACGGGAGGGCATTGAAGAGAGAGGAAAACTGTTCTGAGTAGGAGTGAGGTTGACAGTTCCTGACGGAGCTTCGACGGCGCCACGTCGGACAAGCAAAACAAAGTTTTAACATCGAGAAAAAGACCTACTTTGATCGATCTAGGGAGAGGAACTGTTTATAAATGAAAGGGGTATCACTGACCTTGAAAAATGGGAATCAGCCTAGAAGGTTGAATTTGCTGAATTTTCAGCACTGAGACATAACAGACAATTTTTTTGAAGAGAAAGAATTTTCGGGATTTGTTTTTACTTCTGCAATGAATAGAAGAGTGGTCGACAAATTTTTTTTCGAATTTTTATGCAAAACGCCCAGAAATCTGTTCGAATCCACAAAAAATGAATGCAAGCCCCAGGAAGTGTAACACGTATTTCCCATAAGGAAAAAAAAAGGTTTTTGTGAATTTTATTCAGAAAACGCAATATTAGATGAATCGAATTCGAAATTCACTATTTCTCCTCACAATTGGTCACAGAATGCGAATAAAATATTACTTTTCAAATATCACCCCCATAAGTCTGTCTTATAGGGTCCCAAAAAACCCCCATAAGTGAAAAATGGGTTTTTCGAGTTTTTGACTATAATTATGTTTTTTTGCGGTTTTTTAAACGTAAATTGTTCCAAATACATGAAATACTACTTTATACTGATAATTACATGTTTATTCAAATTGTCTAAACAATTTATTATTGTTTCTAGCAACTTTCTCTCAGAAAAGGGTTAGAAAGTCAAGGTTTTTTCTGAATTTTTCCACTTATTTTCAACGTTTCAGTTCGAGCAAGGTAATAATCAATCGGGGTTGAGAAAAATAATTGTTTAATTAATTAGTTATTATTCACAACAATATTCTCTTAGAATAATGCTACAAAGTTGCGGTTTCTTCTGAAATTTACAACTTTTTGTCCACTTTTCACTTGAAGTAGGTGATTATTCAATTTAATTTAGCAAAAATAATTGTTTAAACAAATTGTAAATGTTCATAGCTATCTTCTTCTAGATTATTACTACATAGTTGCGGTTATTCTCCTTAGATTTTTGAACTCCTTATCAATTTTCAACTAGAAAAAAGTAATAATTAGTTCATGTTGGAAAAATAATTGTTTATACAATTTATTATCATTATATTTTCTTTGCTTGATGATAGAAACTTGCGTTTTTTTCTGAAATTTTAAACTTTTTGCCCACTTTTCACTTGAAGTGAGTTAATATCTAATTTAATTTGATAATAATAATTATTTAAACAAATTGTAAATGTTTTATGCCTTCCTTCTCTTAGATTAGTGCCTAAAAGTTGCTGTTTTTCCTAAACTCTTAAGCTTTTTGTCGACTTTTCACTTAGTGAGAAAATAATCAAGGCGAGTTAACAAAGATGCTTATTTAAACAATTTATTATTGTTTATAACCATTTCCTCTTAGATGCGTGCTAAAAAGTTGTGGTTTTTTCTGAGATAATAAACTTTGGACTGAATGGAATTTGAATTAAATTCAATTAAATTAAATTAGATTGAATTTGTTTCATTGTTGAGTATATTAGATTGTTTTTTATTTAAAATAAAATTTTATTTTTAAAAAATATCAAACATTATATTTTTGATTGAAAATCTATATTTCTAGTTCGAAAATTCGACTCTTTGGTTGAAAGTTTAACTACTTTCTTAAAAACTCAATTCTTCCGTTTAAGATCCATAATTTTAGTAGAGAATTTGAAATTAAAATTCCACTGAATGAATTCAGCTTTTTTGTTTTAATTAATTTTTTTGAACACTGGGAAAAGAACAAAAATAATTTACTCAAAATAAAACAATACTATTCGGAATGTGATTCTCTCTAATGTTTATTTATTATTTGCTCACAGCTAAAAAGGTACAGCAAAGTTAAACATTTCAGAAAAAACCAAAACTTTCTAGCACTTATCTCAGAGAAAAGGGCCATGAACAATAATAAATTGTTTAAATAAGCGTGTTTGTTAACTCGCAGTAATTCTTACCACACTAAGTGAGAAGTTGATAAAAAGCTTAATAGTTCAGAAAAAACCGCAACTTTCTAGCACTAGTCTAAGGGAATAAAGGTTTAAAAAATGATAATTTGTTTAAACAATTATTGTTAATAAATTAAATTGAATATTAACTCACTTCAAGTAAAAAGTAGGCAAAAAGTTCAAAATTTAGAAAAACCCGCAAGTTTCTATCATGAGGCGAAGAGAATATTATTAGCATTGATAATAAATTGTTTAAATAATTGGTTTTTCAACATGAATTAATCATTACCTTACACTTATTGAAAAGTGGTAAAAAGTTTAAAATTTCAGGAAAAAACAGAAACTATGTAGTATGATCTAGAAGAAGGTACTAATAAACATTCACAATTTGTCTAAACAATTATTTTTGCTAAATTAAATTAAATAATCACCCACTTCAAGTGAAAAGTGGACAAAAAGTTGTGAATTTCAGAAAAAACCGCAACTTTGTAGCATTTTTCTAAGAGAATATTGTTATGAATAATAACAAATTGTTTAAACAATCATTTATGCTAACTTCAATTGATAATTACCTCCCTCTAACTGAAACGTTGAAAATAGGTTGAAAAATTCAGAAAAAAACTTGACTTTCTAACCTTTTTATAAGAGACAGTTGCTAAAAACAATAGTAAATTATTTAAAAATTTGAATAAACATCGAATTATCAGTATAAAGTAGTACTTCATGTATTTAAAACAATCTGCGTAAAAAACCGCAAAAAAATCATAATTAGCGCCAAAAACTAGAAAAATACATTTTTTCACTTATGGGATTTTTGGGACCCTATAAAACAGACTTATGGGGGTGACATTTGAAAAGTAATATTTTATTCGCATTCTGTGATCGATTGTGAGGAGAATTGTGCTCGGTGTTACAAATCATCTCTGTTACAATTTCGAAGACGATTTCCAAATAATGATTCTAGATGAAGATTATCGGAGTTTTTTGAAAGTTATTCTTTATTTTTGTTAAAAATTTATTTTTCTCCTTGAATACTCATCTTTTGAATAAACAATATGTCCTTGTGGAAGAAAAATTAATTTTTTGGTAGAAAACTAATCTTTTATTTCTAATCCAAAAATTGATCTCTTCTGATAGGAAATGGATTTATTTTGTTGGAAAAATTATTGTTTTTTCCGTCAATTCAAATATAGATCAAAAGTAATTTTTTTTTGACAAAAATTCAACTTTTCTGTCCAAAATTAATCTTTACGGATAGACGATTCGTTTTCTTGAATAAAGATTCATTTTTTGGTAGAAAAAGAAATTCTTCTTGTAGGGTTGGAAACAATTTCTCTCAGATCAAAAATTCAATCTTCTCATTTTTAATTTAGAATTTATCTTTTTCGGTAGAAATGTAACTATTTGGTGGAAAAGCTTCTGTTTTTTTTATGAAAATTCAACTATTTTTCAAAAATTAATCTCGCATTGTTATGAATTAACTTCTTCGTTGAAGAATCCTTTCTTTTAGAATGAAAATACTCTTTTTGGATAGTCGATCCGTCCTTTTGATTCAAAATTCATTTTCTAGTAGAAAGTTAATCTTTTTTGGTTGAAAAATCACCTTATATGTTTGGAATGATTTGTTTAAAATCAAAAGTTCAATTTTCTAATTTTTACCTCAGAATTTATCTTTTTGGGTTGAAAATGTAACTTTTTGGTGGAGAATCTTCCTTTGTTAATGACAATTCAACTATTTCGTTAAGAATCCATCTTGCATTGTTAAGAATTGAACTTCTTTGTTGAAAAATCCTTTCTTTGTCAATAAAAAATCTTTTTTTTTTTAAATAGTCGATCCGTCCTCTTGATTCAAAATTTATTTTCAAGTAGAAAATTATTCTTTTTTGGTTGAAAAATCACCTTATATGGTTGGAATAATTTGTTTAAAATCAAAAATTCAACTTCTTAATTTTTTATTCAGAATTCATCTCTTCTGGTTGAAAATGTAATTATTTGGAGGAGAAATTTTTTTTTTTTATTTCGATTCAACTATTTTGTTAAAAGTTCTGATCCAAAGTTGATCTCATTTGGCTAAGAAACCAACCATTTGGTGGAATAATGTATTTCCTTACTGACAATTCAACTATCTTGTTGAAAGTTTATCTTAGATTGTTGAGAATGCAACTTTTTTGTCGAAAATTCTTTCTCTTTGTAGAAAATTTTCTTCTTTTCTTATAGTCGATCTGCCCTTTCGACTCAAAATCCATTTCGTGGTAGAAAATTAATCTTTTTTGGTTGAAAATTCGTCTTATATGGTTGGAAATGATTTCTCTTCAATCAGAAATTAAAATTTTTAATTTTTATTCAAGAATATTTCTTTTTTGGTCGAAAATCCAATTTTTTGGTGAACAAATTCATTTTCTCATTATAAATCTTACCATTTTGTTGGAATTCCATCTCCTATGGTTGAAAATTCAGCTTCCTCGTTGAAAATCCAACTTTTTAGATAGACAATCTGTTCGTTCGGATTGAAATTCATTTTTTTTTAAGAAAAGTGATCTTTGTCAGTTGAGAATAATTTTTCTTCAATCAAAAATTAAACTTTCATATTTCTGATCAAAAGTTAATCTTGTTTGGTTGAGAAGTCAACTGGCAACTTAAATTTTTTTCGAAATACATCTTTTTGGATAGATAATCTGTTTTGTCGAAACAATTGAAATTTTGGTAGAAAATTATTTTCTTCTGTTAAAAGTAAGCTTATATGGTTGGAAATCATTTCTCTATAATAAAAAAATTCAATTTTTGAATTTTTAATCAAGAATATATCTTTATTGGTTAAAAATCCAACTATTTGGTAAAAAAATTCATTCTCTTATTGGCAATCTAACCATTTTGTTGGAAGTTCATCTCATTTGGTTGAAAATTCAACTTCCTCGTTAGAAATACAACTTTTTGGATAGACAATGCATCCCTTCAGATTAAAATTAATTTTTTTTTTGTAGAAAAGTAATTTTTATTGGTTAAGAATAATTCCTCTTCAATCAATAAATAAACTTTTATATTTTTGATCCAAAGTTTACCTCGTTTGGTTAAGATTTCAACCATTTGGTCGAAGAATTCATTTCCTTAATGACGATTAAAACATGTTATTCAAAATTCATCTTTTTTAATAGACAATCTGTTTTTTTGAAACAAAATACATTTTCTGGTGGAGAACTAATCCTTTTCAGTTGAAACTCCATCTTATATGGTTGGAAATAATTTATTTTCGAAAAAAATTCAATTTTTGAATTTTTAATCAAGAATATAATCAATAATTTTATTTTTGATCGCACAAAAAATAATGGAAAATAATCTATGAACTCAACAACTTTCGAAAGAATGATGATATTTGAACGTGGTTCGGCAACCATTTTTGGGGACCAAAAATATTAGTCGAGTTCGTTCATCAGCTATTTTGGATCAAAAATGAAAGATGGGGAGCATTTCGAAAATTTTTTTGGATTTTTTTTCCAAGGCTCAAAAATTTTAAGTACGGTTTCTTATAGTAGGTAAAAAGTGAAACACTTTTTCCTCTTGAT
>WSXT02237490.1:0-15829 GCA_011762715.2 Neuroterus valhalla
AGCCTTAAATGAGCCCTTAATTATGACATAGGTCTCAATTTGATTTGAAGATGTGGTTACGCCAGCTTAACACACCTAAAATCCTCTATCCTTGTTTTTCAACCCTGACACGTTCCAAAACGCTATTCTTATGTATTTTTTTCCCCTTTCATCGTTGGTTTCAAGTCCACTTGTATTTTGTAAACCTCAACTGAGTATCTGTATTTACACCACACTCCCTTTTTTCCTTTTCATTTGAAACTTGTTTGCTACCCTCTCTTAATTCTTCTACGTCATCGTCCCACAACCAGACTTTTCCGTTTACCCATATCCTGCCTCTCCCTATTGGTACTTCACTACCTTTTTTCCTCTCATCCCACGCCTTCATCCTGATTTTCCACTTTCTTTTCCTCTCCAACCACGTCAAATCTTCTTCAATTCTTTCTTTTCTTCCCTTCAACAACTTCTTCCCCATATTCGCATACCTCTCCTCTCCGCTACCTAATTTTACCATAAAAATAAATTCTTTCCTGTCCTCCTTCCTTCCTAATCTTTCAAGCTCTTCCGGAGTAACTTGTGCAACAATAACTTTCATTAGGTTATTAATTTCTTTCTCCCCATTTCCACTGTCCACTTTCATACCCTTATGTATTATATTTTTCTTTCTTTACCTCTTTTCTTCTTTGGAACGCCTTCAGTTTTACTCCCAACCTTTCATTCTTCGCAATCCTACTTGCCTCACAGTCCTCCACTTTTCCGCTACCCCCTGCATCTATCTCTTTTCTTTCCATTCTCAATTCCATTCTGTTTATTCTTTCTTTTAATGCGGTTATTTCTATTCTCACTTTTCCTTCACTCTCTTTCTGCCTCTTCTATATCTCTTCAAATTTCCTCCAAAACCTCATCTTTTTCCACTTTCCATTAATCTTCCCATTCTGTCCGTTTCCTTCGGACTGCTGTTACTTCCTTCTTTACCTCCTTCCCTTGATTTTCCACATCATCAAATCTTTCCCGAATCTCCTCTCTAAATTAATCTAACCTTCCCCATTTTTCTTCCCTAGAACCAATTATAAGCGCTTCTATCTTCGCGAACATCTCTCCTCCCTCACTATTTCTCTCCGGCATCTCCTTCAATTCGTTTTCACTCATGCAATTTGAATTATTGTTCGGCCCTTTGGTGTGCGGCCATATTGCTAGCTGACGTCACAGCTTCGGCGACAAATATACCGTTTACACCTGCCGCCAGTAGCAGCGCAAGAGGAGAACTTTCCGACAACGAGCGCAGGAGTGCGGAATGGAGGAAGAGGTGGCAGGTAGCGGAAGGCGAGTTGACACTCGCCCGAGGGTTTGATGGAATGAATGTGCTCAAAGTTCGTAACGTTCCAATGAACAAAACTTCTTTTAAATGTCTTTGGAAACTGGAAATAGTGCTGGAGTATTTATTTATTTCGATTTCAAATAGTAGATTACAAAAGAATCTCAAAAAATTAATTATTTGAAATTGTAGTTAGAACAATATTTATACATAAAATAGTATTGCGAAGAAATATTTCGTTCATTTGAACGTTCAGAACTTTCAGGACATTGAGATGAGGGAAAATAAGGCGAAGCAAGGAGAGGCGTGTGAGGGGAAGTGAGGAAATGGGTTGAGAGTGAGTGCAGGAGGTAAGGGAAATATAGGAGAAGTAAGGGGAGAGGGTAATGAGAATGGAATAAAAATGAGAATAAATAAGGGAAGAGATAATTAGGAGAAATGAAGGGAGGGGATTAGGGGGGGGTTGAGGAAAGTAAGGAGAAGTTACAGGAGGTGTTAGAGGGAATGAGGGGAGAGGGATGAAGGGCAGTGAATGAGAAGGAGTACATTTTGTGCAGAAGGGAGTTGAGGGAATGAAAGGGGACATGAGGAGAACATAAGAGAGGGGGAGGGAATGAGGGGTTATGTGTAGAATGAGGGGTAATGTGTGGAATGACGGGTAATGTGTGGAAGGACGGGTGGTGCGAGGGGAGGGGCAGTCCAAACCACTTTTTCATGACCTTATAGGTCAATATCTAAACAATTTATACAATATTTATGGATAAAATAGTATTGCGAAGAAACGTTTCGTTTATTTGAACGTTCAGAACTTTCAGGACATTGAGATGAGGGAAAATAAGGCGAAGCGAGGAGAGGCGTGTGAGGGGAAGTGAGGAAAGGGGTAGAGAGTGAGTGCAGGAGGTAAGGGAAAATATAGAAAAGTAAGGGGAGAGGGTAATGAGAATGGAGTCAAAATGAGAATGAATAAGGGAAGAGATAATTAGGAGAAATGAAGGGATGGGATTAGGGGGGATTGAGGAAAGTAAGGAGAAGTTACAGGAGGTGTTAGAGGGAAGGAGGGAAGAGGGATGAAGGGCAGTGAATGAGAAGGAGTACATTTTGTGCAGAAGGGAGTTGAGGGAATAGAAGGGAACGTGAGAACTTAAGAGAGAGGGGAGGGAATGAGGAGTGATGTGTGGAATGAGGGGTAATGTGTGGAATGAACGGTGGTGCGAGGGGAGGGGCAGTCCAAACCACTTTTTCATGACCTTATAGGTCAATATCTAAACAATTTATACAATATTTATGGATAAAATAGTATTGCGAAGAAACGTTTCGTTTATTTGAACGTTCAGAACTTTCAGGACATTGAGATGAGGGAAAATAAGGCGAAGCGAGGAGAGGCGTGTGAGGGGAAGTAAGGAAAGGGGTTGAGAGTGAGTGCAGGAGGTAAGGGAAATATAGGAGAAGTAAGGGGAGAGGGTAATGAGAATAGAGTAAAAATGAGAATAAATAAGTGAAGAGATAATTAGGAGAAATGAAGGAAGGGGATTATGGGGGATTAAGGAAAGTAAGGAGAAGTTACAGGAGGTGTTAGAGGGAATGAGGGGAGAGGAATGAAGGGCAGTGAATGAGAAGGAGTACATTTTGTGCAGAAGGGAGTTGAGGGAATGGAAGGGAATGTGAGGAGAACTTGAGAGAGGGGGGAGGGAATGAGGGGTGATGTGTGGAATGAAGGGTAATGTGTGGAATGACGGGTGCTGCGAGGGGAGGGGCAGTCCAAAACACATTTTCATGACCTTATATGCTATGGACTTTTTTTTGTAGCAATGGGAGTAAGAACGATAACGAAAATAGACATTGGAATAAACTGACTTACGTATTCAAATCGATCTTTGCAGAGTTGGCTGAGGAGGCTGAGGAAGCCAAGAGCAGTGAACCAGGCGCACCAAAGGACAACTTCGTCCATGTATTGGACGTTAAGTACTCCGAAGACAAAAATAAATTTGTAGAAGACAAAATTCCAGAATTTGTCTTTCAGATGTTGTCTCTCGGAGGCTCGCAGTTCTCCGAAAACGAGTTTCTGGATGGATTTGCCCAGCAAAATCAGGACGCAATACGCCATGTTGATCAACGTCTGCAAAAAGAAAAAAAAAAGTTATGAAGATAAATCCAGAATCAATTTTCTACATAAACATGCTCGCCTGATAAGGGACTGTCTACCCCCGATGCCGGCCTTAAATCGCGAGATGAGTGTATTAAGTATCGCCAACAGATTCCGCAACGATCTAATAATACTAAGAAATATAATTAGTAATTTCTTAAAGTTCTTCACAACTTTTTCAAATTAGATCAGTATAAATCCATAGCAATAAAAGTTACTCTTGCAAATAAAAAAAAAAAATTGTCTTTAGATATAATAATTATTGTCATATTACGGTTGGAAAAATGTTCAGCACGTTCGAAAAAATTACCCGACTGAAAAAACATCCACCGACATTTCCAGGTTTTTTCCAATTATATTAAAAGTTCTGTTATCGTAACAAAATAATTATTTCGCAGAACGAATAATTTCCAAATTTTGACAACCACGTGTCGCACTTTCTGCACTCCACCAACATTAATTTTAATTACGTATTTCTTGGCAGTATTAGGTAAGTGCAGAGCCAAAAATAAGGACCTTGCCAGAGATTCGATTGAGGAACACGGAAGGACGGGAATCGTACCAAAAAATTCAGAGACTCAAGGTCGTCAAAACTTTTTTAATTTTCTACTTCAAATTTGAAAATGATCAGTCCAAACTTTGTTGCAAATCTCAGAAGAAATCATTTGAAAATAAATAATTGGAACACATACTTTTACATAAAAATTAAATATTTATAAAGCAGTCTTTCTCTTATTTATGCGGAACACTTATTTAGGAATATTACAATACCAAGATGAGGATTGTTTATTTTTATTTGGCCTCAATTCTAATTTTAGTTTGCATTTGGGTAATTACACTCAATCGTCAATGCAAATTGGTCTCGTAAATAATAAATATTATCGGCGGGACGATGTTTGGCTCACAAGAATGTCATTAGGGATTTAATATGCGAAGGCTTTCCAATTTATATCTCAAACACAGCAGCGAGAGTATAATTACAAAATCAATCAAATCAATCATCAAAAAATCAATTACCATTCCCTCCATACTTTCCTCTGTATGCGCTCCATTTTCTCTTTTCGCTTGCATGATAAAACTGAGATTTTTAAATTCTTCTCTTGTTTGGTCAGTTATGTAGAAATTTATAACAGATTCCTGTAGGAGACTGGTGCTTTCCTCAGTGTGCAACTCAACCAATAATAATTCGTTTACAATAATAAAGTGTGAACGAGTATTACTGCCCATACTTCTTTTTTTGTGCTACCCTTTTATGCCTACTCCTCGAACCTTTTATTCTCTTCCTCTATTTTTCCACAAGAATTAATCAACTCTTTTCTCGTTTACATACTCTTTCAATTCTTTCTCACCCCTTTTTTTCCTCCTTGCATTCCCTATCCCAGCAACCTCTTTTTCCTTCTTCACTGACTTTTTTCCTAACTGTATCCTTTAATATTCTTTTTCTTTTATCACTATCTGCTCCTATTACTAGCCAATCTTTCTTACTCCTTTTTTTTACATTATTTTCTCTAGTTGTTTCTCTTTCATCTCTCTTTCCCATATTAACTGGCACTATGAGAAGCAGATTATCCGAGTCTATGTACCCCCTCCCTCCCCCTCAAGACTCTTTTTCTGATTCCTTCCCATATCTCTAATGATAACACAGTCTATTACTGCCCTTCTCTCTCTCCGAATGAGTTTATTCTCCTTTCTCACTCTCCATCTATATTCCGTTCAAGATAAACCATTCGAAGTCCTCTCATCTATTTGGTGACCTCCTCTTTTCTTTCTCACTACTTTCTATATGAAAATGCTACCAGTCCCTTCCTCTTTTTTTCACACCTTTTTCTTTCTCTCCAATCAACTCCCTTTACTCCCCTTTCCCCTCCATATCTTCACTTACATATACCCCTACTATCTTCCATATCTTTCCTCCTATCTTCATTTCTTCTTCCATTCGTCCTTCCTTTTTCTTCTAACTCCTTCTCATATATTCAATGAGAAACTTTTTGTTTTCTTCTTACCATTCCTCCTATTGATCTGCCCTTTCAATTTTTTCTCTTCGGCTCTTGTACCTCCCGCCTGTAAGCCCTTGGTAGCCTTTCCCTTACTCTCTTCTGCACCCACTCTCATCTAGCCATGTCTTCATCACCACCACAACTCCCCAATGCCCCTCTTCGTCTCAATCCCACAATATACCTTTGATTTCTATTCTCCCATACTTACACCATGTCCTTTTTTTCTTCTTCCCTTTCTCTTCTGCTATTTTCCTCCACTTATACTGCATATTCCTTCCTTCTCATGTCAAATTATCCTCTATTCTCTCCGAACTTCCATATAACGCACTCTCCTGTGCCATCATTCCCCTCTTATGTTCCCTATTCTAATATTTCATAAGCGCGATATACCCCCCCCCCCCCCCAGTTCCCTTACTTTTCACATTTACCTTTGTTTCTATCCCCCTTAGAACTTCTTCCACTCATTCTTTTGATTCCCCTCCATCTAATTTTAGACCCTTTATCACTATTTTTTCTTCCTGTTTCCTCGTTTTCTTCTCTCTCCATTCTTCACCCTATTTTCTTCTCCTCATTAACTCTTTTTTCTATTTTTCCTCTTTGCTATCCATACTGACTTTCTTGTGCTGACCATTTCATCCTCCTTCTCACAGACGAATCAAGTCTCCTGCTCCGCCCACGATAGTTGGGCGCCGAAAGCGCCGAGCGAGGGCGCCAAACTAAGCCTAATTATCTTCTGCCCACAGCTTTGATAGACCTTTGTCCGCCCCTGCCCTATCTCAAACATTTTTGTCTCTTCCTCTCTTTTTTTTCCACAAAACTCATTAAACTCTTTCTTCTTTCCTCTGCACTCTTGTAAACTGCTCTTCCCACTTTCCACTCTCTTAATTTCTTCATTACTTTCTCCCTTTCTCCTTACATTTCCCATCCCAGCTTACTCTTCTTCTACCTTTGGAGACTTCTTTCTCAACAGTATCCTCCAATTTCTGAATTCTCCTATCATTGCATTGAAATCTCCTCAAATTATTAGTTTCACCCTTTCTATTACCTCTCTGAACTCCTCTGTTTTTTCTCCATACCCCGATTTCCATATACCCTTGCTATCTTCTACCTCTCTTCTCCTATCCTTATCAAACTTTGTGATCCCATAATCATTCCTCCTATTTCTCTGATCTTTTTTATATCTATTTGCCTCTCGTTCCTATCACTTGCATCATCTCAGTAGCCTTTCCTTTACTATTCAACACCCACTCTTATCTAGCCACATCTTCATCACGCCAAGTACCTATTGCCCCAGATTCTTCATGAACTACCTATCCTTCCATTCTATGCTAGACTTTCTACAATCCATCGGATCCTCTATACTTCTCTTCTTGCGTTTCTTTTCACTCTTGTCTCCATTCCACCATATACCTCTATACGTATTCTCCTATACTTGAACTATGTCCTTCCATCCATCTCTCTTTTCTCTTGTGCTATTTTCCTTGACTTGACCTGAATCTTCTTTTTTACTCATGCCAAATCACCCTTTACTTCTTCCACACTCCCCTGTGATGCTCTTTCCTTTGTCAGCACCTTCTTTCAATGTTCCTGGTTCTTCGAATTCACCAGCAGCATTTGCTCGAATCTCCTTTGGAACTTCTACTAATCCTTCCGATTTCTTTCCTTCTGACCTGGACCCTTCATCACTATATTCTTTCTTCCTTACTCTCTCTTTTTTCTTTCCATTTTCCTCTCTATTCCTTTAAACTTTTCTACCCCCCTCCCCAACCGTTCAACCTACTGGTTGGAAGTTTTTTTTCTCCATTCTAGTTTACATCTCTTTAACCTTCTTATCAGGCTCTCCTTTCTTTTCTAGTTCTTGTCCTGAACTGACCATCCCTTTCTTCAAATTTTCCTGATTCCAGTCTCAGCACTGTTTTCATCTTTACCCTTATTTTTCATTCCTTACGAACCTATCTTTTTCCGTCAGTAACATCATTCCCGGATTTTTCATGGTTCACATACCCTTTTCTCCATTATTTGCTCTTATCTTCTGCCTTCCCTCTCTTCCCTCTCTTCACTTTCTCTACCTTTTACCATCTACCTCTTATCCTTTTTTTGATTGCTTGCCCTATGATCTCAGAACGTTTATCAAAATATCCTTTCCTCTTCCCTCTCAATCTTTTCTTTCCATTTTTCTCGAACTTTCCTTATTCTTTTCCCTCTCCTCCTTCAAATCCTCGGTTAAGACTGTTCTATATTCTCCATCCTATTTTCTAAGCCTTTATTTCCGACTCTTACTACTTTTTTGTCTTTGATTCAAGTCTGCATCCTTTTTCCCAAATCTTCCCGACCGCTCCTCATTTTTTGATATCCTTGCTAGATTCGGCCATTTTCCGCCTTATTTCTGGCTTCATTCCTTCTCCCCTTCCTCCTACCCTCTTTCTTTGATTACTATCACCTGTATCATCATTTTGCGCATTCGCTAGAAAACTTTCTCTTCCACTAGACCTCTTGCCTTAGTTCTGTTCTTATTTCTCCCCTTTCCTTCTTTCCTAACTTCACCAGCGCTATTCGCCCTCATCTCTTTTCTTCCTTCTCTACTAGAACTTCTCACTTTCTCTACCCGCATCTATTCACTCGAGAACTTCTTCAACTCCTTCTTCTTACTCCTCCCCCTCTTCTCTTCAACTCTCCATCACTATATTTTCTCTCCTTTCCTCTCATTTTTTCCTTTCTATTCTCCTCTCTATTTTTCTCAACCTTTCCTTATATGCCCTCCCTGCCCCTTTCTTCATACTTCTGGTTAATACGGACTCCGTTATCTTTTTATCATGCTGTTCTTTCTTTTCTAGTCTTGGTTCCAAACTTTGCTTCCTCTTTTCCAAATTTTCTTCACGGCTTTCAATTTATTGACTGCTTTTCATTCGTTGACATCTTTTCTGAGTTTGGCTGTTCCTTACTTTATTTCTTAATTAATTTCCTCTACCATTATTCTTCTGCCTCTTCTTCTTCATTTTTATTACCTCTATTATCATTTTGCGTATATCTTCAAAATTTTCACTTTTATTGGACCCCCAACCTCATCTCTGTTTCAATCCCTCTCGATATTGTTCTTACCATTTTTTATAAAACTCTTTCCTCCAGCCGGAAACTTATCATCTTCAGAATTCTTATGCTTGCCCCAATTCTTTCTTATATTTACTGCTTTCTTTTTCCCCTTCCTCTAAATTTATAGGCCGGTGTTTTTGGTATTAGGGAATATGGCAAGGACAGTTAGAAAAGAAACTGAGGGAAGAAAAAAGAAAAAAATCGTCAAGAAAGTGTCGCAAATGAGGGGAGAAAGAGGATAAAGGGCTGAAGAGGTAACGCTATAGAAAAAGAATAAAGAGAGTTTTCGTGAGATCAAGGAATGGGATAAAGACGGAAACGTAGACTATGAGGGATTGGAAAACAAAGGTCGGGGAATACAGGTAATAGATGGATGGAGCATTTCAGGGAAATAAAGACACAATGAGCGGCATTGGGAGAAGGATGAGGAAAGAAAATGCAGTGTAAGTGCATGGATAGAGGAGACATAAGAGCATCTATGAAATATAGAATTTTTTACAGAAGGTTGTATTTGATTTCATGCATGAAATAGTTGAATGAGCAGGAAGGAGGGGAGGAAAGGAAGGCTAGATAATGTAAAGATAATTCCAGGGGATGAGAGACTGCGAAAAGAATAGCTGAATGAGGTAGATAAAACTAGGAGAGTTGAAGAAGAAGAATGCGGAAGCGCGGAAGATATATTTTAAAGCATGCCTGGCGTTGTACAGTGGTTCAAAATCCCGAATCTCCGGTCAAAACCTCGAAAATCGGCAGTTTCCGATCGACATGAAATTCACTGTACGCGTACAAGGTGCATTTCTGTCGAGAAATCCAAAAGAGCAAAGAAACGTAAGTGTCGAAAAAAGGCAGTTGCAAGTTGACCAGTACTTCCTGACCTAATGTATTTTGATCGTTAAGATATGTACAATATTTTTGTACTAGTTTCAAGTGAAAATAATAATAAACCCGTCTGAAAGAGATGCCGGAATGCTCGCGCTTCTTTTTCCATTTCGCGCAGTAAAAATTCCAAAATTTAATAAGGGATTAGTTATCTAGGCCGCATCAGGCCGCTTCAATTCTTACTGTGTTGCACACCGGAAGGTTTCCTCAATAAAGTGGCGTTGAAATTTTTTGCCTTAGCTTGCCCGTCTTCTTTTAGGAAAGATTTCTTTGAGGCGTGTGGCAAACCGTTTCACGTGCCTGGCGCGGCGCCTAGCGGGAGGCTCGTCGCATGGGCAATACGGGGAATCAGGAGGGACAAGGAAACTTATTTTTCTAACAATACTTTGATCAATATATTAATGTAAATGTTAATCAACTTATAATCACTAATGGAAATTATCATTAAATTATTTATTTACTTGTAATTCAAATGAAAATCAATGTTTTAAATGTAATGAACTTCTTCCAAAATGGCAAATTGGATGCGCATGAATTTTATACAAATTTATCAAATTACCGTGAATTACCGAAAATTTCCGGAAATCTATGGAAATCTTTCAATTGAACTTAAGTTTATTTACCGTGAGTTACCATAAATTACCTGTAAAATTAGTCAAAATTACCAAAATTTTTTTAAAATTTCCGGAAATTAATGGAAACTCTCAAATTCAATTTTAGGTTATTTATCATAAGTTACCATAAATTACCTGTGAAATTAGTATAAATTACCCGAAATTCTCATAAATTTCTGAAAATTCATGGAAATTTTTTGAATATAATTTGACGTAATTTATGGTAAGCTTCCATAAATTACCTGTAAAAATAGTATAAATTACCAAAATTTTCATAAATTTCTGGAAATTTTTTGAAGATAATTTGAGGTAATTTGTAGTAAGTTATTATATTTTCTTGTGAAATTACCATGAATTACTCCGAAACCTTAATAAAAGTTGATTTTCATTCCATACTCTATTTTTTTATGCAAGTTGGCCGACATTTTGTGTCCGCTATTTTGAATTTTGAGAAACCAATATCATTTTCGAATTCTGCGACCGCGAAAACGTCAATAAAAGTTGACTTTTATTCCATACTCTATTTTTGAATGCAAATCGACCGCCATTTTGTGTCCGCTATTTAGAAATTTGAGAAACAAATATCATTTTCGAATTCAGCGACCCCAAAAACTTCCGGATATGTAACTTTCAACACGGTTATACATGTTCAGGGGTTTTGACCGGAAATTCGGGATTTTGAACCACTGTGCGTTGGTAGGAAAGGATGAGGAAAAGGAAACGGAAGTCACATTGCAAAGTAAAACATTGAAATGGAATTTTTATCATAGATAATCTTTGTCAATAATCTTTATCAATGAAAAAGGAACTTGCATTATTTATTCCAGAAGTACGTAATATAATTGATTTTTTTCAGTCGCAAAATTATTCACTTTGCATACAATCTTCTCATTGAATTCCTTTCACTCTCTGGCATACACTGACATTGTCTGACACTCTCCTAAAAAAATGATCACTCTTACAGCGAATGAAAGAAGGAATTAATCTGGAAGTAATAAGTATTCAGAGTTCATTATTCATGTCTCCAACGTTTGCACTTTGAATGCCCATTCACCGATTTCAATTTCCTCTCACTTCATTCTTTTTTAATTCTATTTTCTATGATTTGAAAAAAAATCCCCTTTAAGATAATTAACCGTTTCTTCTACAAATAGTTCTAATTTCCTCAACTGAAACTAGGATGAACTTGATAATTCCATCAATTTTTTTCTTTTAATTAAACAGCCACAAAAAAAATCGATTATAGCGTTCGGAGGTTTCCTTGGGTCGCTGAAACTGAATATGAAGTTCATTTTTCCCCATCACGTCAGGTTTTCGACATAACCTCAAAAAGTCTCCACAAACACCCTAAATTGGAAAGTGATGATGATCTGAGTGCCGGTATTTATTATACGTTTTTTCGGTCGCTGAAACCGAATCCAAAGTTCATTTTACCCAATCACATCAGGTTTTCGACATAATCTCATGTTTGGGTGTCTGTGAAGACCATTTGAGGTTATGTCGAAAACCTGATGCGGCGAGGTAAAATGAACTCCGGATTCGGTTTCAGCGACCCAAAAGCATAGATTATACATGGTCTGACCCTAAGCCCAGCATTATACTTTCCATTTCAGGGTGTCTTTGAAGACTTTTTGAGGTTATGTCGCAACCTGACGTGCTGGGCTTTTTTGGACTTCGGATTAGGATTCAGCAACCCCACAAACAAATAGTAAAATTGAGGTCTGACCGCCGAACGCTATAATCAATTTTTTTGCGTGGCTGAGTTATCATTCTAGAACAGGGGTGTCCAACGCAAGCCCAGCGCGATTCTTCTTTCTCCCCCTTCTTCGAGCACTTCTTCGAGAATGCTTTTCTCGTTTCCCCTTTCCACATCGCGCTCACCACATGAGCGCATTCAAGGTGGTAAGAGAGGGGATTGACGAGTGACAGTTATTTACACCGTTGCTCACGCGTTGGACACCTCTGTTCTAGGAGTATAACAAAATTTGAAACATTCCTTTTTTATTTAATATTCAGATCTCTGAAAAAAGTTTCTCCTTTATTTTAATTCATGATGTCATTAGTTAATATCCAAATGATTTACTCTCGTGAATCAGAGAATATACACGCCCAACTCCATGATCTTATCAACTATAGCGCGACGCTCGCGTTTTTTTTTAAAGACGAGAAAAAGAAATGTTGTACTTGAATTAAGTTCAATCACCTCAAATCCCTGAAATTCCATCTGAGAGCGTTGTTATTTGAACAAAAATAAGACGAAATTTTATCAGAGTAGATCAATTTTCTTCCAAAGAGGAGAAATTTCAGAAAATCAAAATGAAAAGCAACGAATTTTCAACCAAGAAACATTTTTTATTTTTATTACAAACAAATATTTGGATTAAACAAAAAAACATTAATTTTGAACAAGCAGTTACATCTCCAAATGAAAAATTAATTTTGCTGGAAAAACGAATAATTTATACATACTTACATATAATACATACTTATATTTCAAGCCTAGAATTTTTTTTCAAATAAGATTTTATGGGTCTTCAAACAAACAAAAAATGAATTTGTAAGCAAATATAGTTCAATTTCCAACTGGAAAATATAAATTTTACACGGAAGAAACCAAATTTTGACCTAATAGACAATTTTTAACCAAATAATAGGATTTAAAACTGGAGTTGATTAATTTTTCAAAAAGAAAATAAAATTTTTTATAGGGAAAAAGAATTTTTAACACAATAATTCAATTTTCAACCAAGAAAATGAATTAATAACTGCAATAATGGATTTTCAACAAAAAACTTGAATTTTTAACAATGTAAAACGAATTTACGAACTTGAATGAAGTTAAATCACCTAAAATCCCTGAAATTTCATGTTTTGTAATTTGAACATAATTGAGATGAGTTTTTATCAAAGAATATGAATTTTCTTCAAAAAAAGATGAATTTCTTCCCAAAGAGGGGAATTTTCGGAAAATGCACGAAATCTACACCAAATCATTGAATTTATCATGAAAAACGACGAACTTTCAACCAAGAAAAACTTTTTACTCAATAATGAAGAAAATTGCATACAAAATGTTTAGTTTCCTAACCACAAAGATGAATTTTCCATGAAATATATAAATTTACAAGCGAATAATTGGAATAGACCAAAAAATATCAATCTTAAACGAGCAGATACACCTTCAGCTAAAAAAAAACTTTGATGAAAAAACGAATAATCTATAAATAATTACATATAATTCTTACATTTCAAGCCAAGAATTCTTTTCAAATTAGATGATGGGTCTTTAGAGAAACAAAAAATGGATTTGCAGTCAAATAGTTCAATTTTCAACTGGAAAATATAAAATTTACACGAAAGAAATCAAATTTTGAGGAAACATCCAATTAAAACAGAATAGTAAAATTTATAACTGAAGAAGATTGATTTTCCAACGAAAAGGACGAATATCTTCTACAAAATAAGTCAATTTCCGAACCTTATAAATGAATTTTCGATCAAAAATATTATATTCCGGCCAAAAAAGACAAAATATTAACAAGATACTACCATGAGGATCGAAATTTGAACAAAATACATAAATTTTCAACTGAATAGGGAAATTTTCTACAACAAAATAAAAGTTTTCGTAGAAAATTAGAATTTTCAACGAAAGCATTCAATTTTCAACTAAAGAAATAAATTCCCTCACTAAAATAATAGATGTGCGGCCGAAAACTTGAATTTTTTAGGATGTAAAAAGAAATTTTGGACTTGAATTGAGTTAAGGCACCCGAAAACCCAGAAATTCCATTTTGGAGTGTTGTAATTTGAACAAAATTAAGATTAGTTTCTATCAAAGTCGATAAATTTTCTTCCAAAGGTGAAATTCACACCAAACCGTTGAATTCAACATGAAAAATAACAAATTTCCAACAAAGAAAACTTTTTTTTCAATAACGAGAACAATTGCATAAAAAATTTCTAAATTTCGAACCACAAAGACGAATTTACCACAAAATATATCAATTTCAAACCAAATAATTGGATGAAACCAAAGAACATTATTTTGAACAAGTAGTTACATCTCCAGCTAGAAAATAAATTTTCATGATAAAACGAACAAAAAATAAATTTGCGAGCAAATAGTTCAATTTTCAACTTGAAAATATGAATTTTTACGCGGAAGAAACCATAAATAAATTTTTACTGAATAGTGACATTTTCTACAAGAAAATAAAAGTTTTCGTAGAAAAAAAAATGATCAACGAAATAGATCAATTTTCAACCAAAGAAATAAATTTAGACTAAAATAATGACTTTGCGACCGAAAACTTGAATTTTTAACAATTTAGTTCAATTTTCAACCAAATCGTTGAATGTTCAAGAAGAAATAATTAATTCTGAACAAGAATATCCATAACTTATTCATATTTTAAAGAAAAAATATTTTAATTTAATATAAAAAACAGTTGATTTTGACTAAAAGATCCGTACAAATTGCCGAACATCCGAACAGTTGCATTTTTACTCGAAAAAGATGAAATTTCTACCTAAACAGAATTATTTTCAATCTTTTCATGTTTTTTTAACGATATTGTTGAATCCTACTCAGAATAACAAAAGTTTCAATCAAATAATAAAATTTCAATATTTTGATTTTTTACACGCTTCTTTCAACTCAGTTCTGCGATAAATAAATCAGAATTCTGATAGTTCATAAGTCAGAGAATAATAGTTTTAATGAAAATTGATGTTCAATTCAAATTCTTTCAAAACATATTTCTACAAAATTGGGGATTTCATCTTATAAACATGATTTCATTGAGTTTGTTTTTTTAATTTTTTACCTTTATTCAATTAACAGAATTTATAATAAATTTTTTTTTCGCAAAGATCTCTTTTACCCAACTTTAAGACGAACGTTCGGTACTCATCCATCACATAAAAATGGTAGAATTTTGATAAAGGATGGCTCCTATTTTCGGGGCAAATATTTTATACAGATTTACTGTTTCTGCTTTTGAAAGTGGATTTTTCAATGTTTAAATAATTTTTATCGTAAGTTTGAAATATTATGAGTCAAAAATGATTTTTTTCCCTTTCACTGATCAAAAATTGAAATAAAACGTAAACAAATAATTTTCCTTCCAAAAGACATTTCCGATAATATTAATTTTATTCATTACACCACAAAGAATCTTTTTTTCCAAGACCAGATTTCCCGCAGAGCTTCTGATAATTCCGTAGGGAACGTGAAAAAATTTTCAAATTGGGGAATCACGTGCCAAAATTATTATGTAGAACATCTTTATCTCATCTACATTATCCATTCATCGATCTTGGTAGTAAAATCAGGTATTTAAATACAATATTTCTAAAAAAGAAAACAAGAAAGTTTAAGTTAATCAAAATTGAAAATAAAAATAGTTTTATACCTATTTATAACTTGTACTTTTAAAACCTATTAATTGTGATTTATATTCTACAATTTCATGATCAGCAGATGATTCTAAAAGGAGTACAATTAAGGATGACATTAACGATGACATGTCTCAATGACTAGGAAAAATACGAACTCATAAATGATACGTAAGAGAGTATTTATTAAAGCAAACAAAAATTTGAATCCGTATAAGATGCAAAAATTTAAAATTTTTATCACTTAACTTGGACAATTTCCCATTGCAAAGGGTCACACAGTTGAATAATTATTTACTAATTCAAAAGATACGGAGTTGAAAGACTAAAATTAGAGGTGTGTTAAGCTGACGTAACCACATCTTCGAATCAAGTTGAGACCTATGTCATAATTAAGGGCTCATTTAAGGCT
>WSXT02237501.1:0-15828 GCA_011762715.2 Neuroterus valhalla
CGGGAATCGAACCCACAACCAGACAGCACCGTGGGTCCAAAGCTCATGCCTTAGCCCCCACGACCAACTGACCACTCCATTGCATTATGGAATGATTTTCCGACTCGATCATCTTTAGTGTTGTGGAAGTGACGAGTTGGATGAAGTATTACTTCCGGTTGCGTCGGGATGGATCGTCCTGGTAGGGACATTCGACCGGACATTTGAGCTCCCGCACATATGCATATATAGTAAGACATCTGATTTCCCTTGACTGATGAGAAATAAAAGAAGCGTCTTCCCTTGCTGGCCCACGCCAGTCCGTCTTTTATTTTTTCAACACACGCTGATTGTTAAATGGGCAACTATGCTCGCCCTATCCCTAAAGTAACTAACCCCTCCTCTCCGACAGACTTTTCATCTATCTCTGTCTTGTGTGTATTATCTAAACCTTTTGTGCGCATTGTCAACCAACAAATAACTTCGCACCTTGACACTCACAAACTAATCGACCCAATGCTATCTGGATTCCGCGCTAAGCATAGCACGCTTACGGTCTCCCTTAAAGTAACTTCTGCCTTAAAATTGCAATCGACAGAAAGGAGTTGACAGTTGTTGTCCTTTTTGACTTTTCTAAAGCTATTGACACTGTCAGTCATAATCTACTCCTGACTAAGCTCAAATCGCTCAGCCTCTAACATTTGGTGGTTGAATGGTTTGAATTGTCAGCCATCGTTCTGAAAGGATGAAGATAAGCAATAGTGAGCAGTCTGGCTGTGGTGAGGTCAAGAGTAGCGTCCCTAAAGGATCCAAACTTGCCCCTACTCTATTGAATATTTACACCTCTGATTTTGGGCGCAACCTTCGACATTGCAAGTACCACAAATATTCTGACGATTCCGAGCCTGACCTCTCCGGCCCAATTGCTACCCTGATAAACTTACATCAAAAGGTACAGAAGGATATCGATTTGGTGATGCAGTAGGCCGTGACTAGTGGTCTCACTCTTTACCCTGCTTGAGCAATGGCTATTATTATAGGATCAACCTCCTTTCCATCAATTGAAACAATTGCAACCCTACCTCCTCTCCTTCTCGACGCACGTCGCATCTACTTTATGAAGTCAGTAAGGGATCTGGACTACATTCTCAATCGCACTCTTTCCTGGAATGAACAAGTTTCGGATGTATGTAGAAAGACCTTTAGAGGTCTCCAACAACTTGATAGGAATAAAGAATCACTTCCCAGTCCAACATGTATTCTCTTGGTAAAAAACCTCATCCTCCCTTTTTTTTCTTATGGCTGCTTCGTATACGATGATATTACTGATGAGCTGAATACTGAGCTTGAGCGTGCATTAAATGATTGCATCTGGTTCATTTTTTAAATGCAAAGGTCGTTTATTATTCGTGGCGCACGTCTTTGGAACAAATTGCCTTTAACAATTAGAAATGCAGCTTCAATGTACCATTTTAGAAAACTTCTCTTTTGTTATTTATTCAACACTTCTCATCCGATACTTAAAATCACTCTTTGGTAAGACTTATATTTTGAGTACAATATATGTATGTTACACTCAGGTATTTTTGTACGACAATAGTTAGCTCTTGCAACTGTGCACTTAAGTATGTGCATTATATTATAGCTTCATAGAAAACTCCCATGCTATCTACTGATGTTGAGTACTTTTTCTGTCCACTTATATTTTCTGAACCGGTTCCTGTTCCACAGTTATATCTCATATATGTTATACGTACAACCTGTTCCTTAAAGGGATAACTAGCCCTATGAACTTTCTTTGAATGAATACAAATGGAAATGTTACTCACAGAGGTTAATATCTTTCTCACATGCATCTGAACTCCTTCACCAACTGCACAACATCAAAATTTGTCGTTCATTCATTCTGTACTCTTTACTTTCTACTTCTGAAGCATATGATCTTCGTTTAACTAGAACCCTTCTGGGAATAAACTGTTTACTTTTGCTTGTGGATAAAGTTTGTCTGTTTCTTATATTGTTTAAACATTCCTCCTCATCCCATCTTCTCGACTAACAAGGGGAACTCATATAATGTCATGTGAATTGACTTTCGAAAACGGGCTGATTTTATAGTTAACATACATATATAAAAAACTCTGCAGCCGTTTTTGTCAGTGGGCCTCCGTAGAGGTGTAAAATTATTACAAAAATCTTAGTGCTCGTGGATCCCACTACTCGTTGATCTAAGAGCGTCTGGAGCAATTTTTTTTTTTCAATTTGCTTCATATTTATTGATTGAATTTTTCAACACAATAAGTAACTATGTTCACTAATGCTCATATTTAAATTTTTTGAATAATATGTAGACTTGACATGATAAGAACGCGAATTCACCGTTATGAAAAAAATGTTTGGAAATGCTGAAAAATGTGTGCTTTCAATATTTTTATGATAAATACCACCCTTCTAACTGTACTGTGAACGAGTAAGAGAAGGCTTTTTAAATACTTGTTTGAAAATATTGTTCAATTTCATATTAGTGCTCACATGTAATTTTTTTATTCCCATACTGCTGTACCTTGATAAATTTTCATTTTCTCCGTTGAAAACCATTTTTTAATTTACCTTTTTTTTCTAGGTAACTTTATTGTTATAGATAATTTTTTTAGCATTACGAACATTCATTGTATAACGGTGAATTTGCATTCTTATTACATCAAGTCTACATATATTTCAAAAAACGTAAATATGAGCATTAGTAAACATAGTGATTTATAGTATTAAAGAATTCAATCAATAAATACGAAGCAAATTGAAAAAAAAATTGCTCCCGTGAGGCACTCAAACCGCGACTGTCAGATTGCAAAGCCAGTGCGTTACCACAAGGCCACTCAGGTCTCGTATTCCAGACGCTCTTAGATCAATGACTTGTGGAATCCCCGAACACTAAGATCTTTGTTATAACCTTACACCTCAACGGAGGCCCATTGGAAAAAACGGCTGCAGGGTTTTTTATATATGTATGTGAACCACAAAATCAGACCGTTTTCGAATGTCAAATTACATGCTATTACACGAGTTCCACTGTAAGTCCGTCAACAGGATCCTGACAAGAAGCGTTTCAGCAGAAATGTTTAAATAAACCTCTCTTCCAGCAAGCAAGGCTCTGTAAGGGTAGGTGGACCATTTTTCCATCTTCTTATAGGAACCATTCATGCAACATAAACTTGTTTGTGATCGCAGTTTGAAATAATCAAACGTGCAGAGTGCCAGTTGTAGTACCGGTTAAGTTACTCATATAATTTATAAATTCAGAACAGTTACACACAAATCCACAATACTTAACAAGATGTAACGTTTACCCTCCACTATATCATCCGAGAAGGTTCTAGTTAAGGTTCTCGCGACATGATATTATGGTTTTCTAGTAGCAGACCCTAGGACGATTCTTAGCCCGATCCGTAGGTTCTCAAGTCCCTCGTTATGAAAGACACTAAACGTCTTAGTTAGGAGCTCGCAATAGCCTTGTAACGGGCTCCAAATGCCTACGTAAACATCGGTATATAGACTTGTAGCAGACTTTGGAGGCCTTTCTCTAGATTGATAACACAAGAGCAGCGGCAGCAGTGGCGATATTTTTCTTACACAGAAAATGAATATCATTAGAGTATCATATAATGTGATTCAGAATAATTTATCTAATACATCGATCGTAACGAAACTGCAAGATCGAAAATATAATGATTTGTTTTGATACGTTTTATCTTTACAGGCAGTCTTCGCTGGACTCACGTTACAGGCCAATCTGTTGCAGATACGTTGCAACTGTATCAAGGAATTTTGGGAAATCACAGACAAATTGAAGGCTTCTTTTAAAGTTTGTTGGCTAAAATGATTTTTGATCCTTGAAGATTCATTTAATATAAAAATATGAAGAAATCATGTGATCAATTTTTACTGTTTCTTTCCTAGGCTAAAGAAGAATTTGCGAACAATAGAGGGATATTTATCGATTATAAATTGAAGAACAATTGTATGGAGACTTTTCACGCATTCAACATAGAACATTTCTTACCTGGAATTGTAAATTGCAACGAATGTCATGAACAGGCCGCTGAAGTAAGAGATCTAAACGTATGTAACAATATTTATTTGTAAATTATTTCAGACACATCCCCCCCCCCCTCTCTCTCTGTCTCTCTCTTCTGATCCAGTTTTATATTCAACTTTTGAGATAGAAAACGAATCTTTTAGTGAACGGTTCAAGTGTTTCAAGTGAGACCTGACGAGTGAACTGCAATGTTCACAAAACGTCAGTAGAATTCTTACTTTTGTACTTGTTGTTTGTAATTGTTCGAAACGATATATCTCGTCGTCTACAACATCTACGGAATTTTCGATCAATAGCATTGATTGTAAATTTTATTACGAACATTTTTCACTTTTATCTCTGAAAAAATCTTGATTGAAACATAAGTTACGGGCGAATAAGTACAAAAATGTTGTGGCTACGTGCTCTTTTCGCAATCATTCGATTATGATTTGGCTTGTACCATTGCTAGTGAGACTTATGATAGGTCATTTTAAAGAATCTATCTGTAGCTTCGATTTGTGCCTTTGTCCACCTATTTTCGAGCCCACGGAACAATTTTACAGCCCTCCAAATGTGATGTTTTTATCAAAAAATGAAAGTGGTAATTGTTCATGTCCCTCTCGTTTGATGAATTCTAAATAATATCGGGAAAACGTTCATCCCATAAAGTTTCTTAACAAAAAACGAAACTTTTCAGCATTAAAAGCGATTTCCGAGGTAAGTAGTTGCTAAAAAATGGCCATTTTGTAGTCACGGGTGCCACGGGTGTGCCGTGCAGGCGTTACAAAAACGGCGATTATTCAGCAACTACTCACCTTCGAAATTGCTACTAGGGCTTAGAATTTTCGTTTTCCATTGAGGAACAATATGGGATGACTGTTTCCCTGATATTATTTAGGGTTCATTGAACAAGAAGGACATGGACAATTGATACTGTTCAAAATTGTTCCTATGAATCGAAAAAAGGTGGCCAATGGCACAAGTTGAAGCAACAGATATATTCTTCAAAATGAGTTGTTTTAAGTCTCAAAAGCAATTGTACAAGCCGAATTATGATCAAATGATTGCGAAAAGAGCGCGTATTTATAATATTTTTGCATTCATTTGCCCTTAACTTTTTTTCGATTCGAGATTTTTTCAAAGATGAAAGTAAAAATGTTCGTAATGAAATCCACAATCAATTTTCTTCATCTGCAATTCCGTAATTGTTGCAGACGACAAGATATATCGGTTTAAACAACTAAATTGTAAATAACAAAAAACCGACAGGTTTTGGGCCCGGAGACCTCGGAAAATCGATCTTCCGCAATAAAAAATACAAAAATAAACAAAGTCTCTGACTGGACATAGAAGAGCATACGGCAACCCCTCTCGAGCGCCCGGACTACTTAGTGATCTCATCTCGCGCTCCGCGCTCGATTATGAATTTACCTCGCGCTACGCGCTCGGCCTTTCTACCTCCCGACAGTTGTATACAGAGCTTGTGAAACTCAAAAGCGGAATCTGGACTCCTTTAATTTAATGAGTGTGAATTATCTTTTGTTACAGCTTCTCTGGCTTTAACGAATACATTCTCATCACCTGTCTCGTGCTGCGCACCCGATCAAAGTTCGTCCGAAGCAATAGAGAAGTTTTGTGGCAAAATTTTTCTCACATGTTGTATAGTTTTTCTAGAAATTCCATTTTTTAATTTTTAATTTTATTTTTCACGATTGAAACAAAAACCACGCGTCCAATGTATTCCCAAAAAGAGAGTTCAACTTGCAATCAAGTAGTTGAATTTTCGAGGGCGATCAGTTGGTCGTGGGAGCATAGGCATGAGTTTTGGTCCCACATTGTCTAGTTGCGGGTGCGATTCCTGTCTCGTACCCTGGGTTAGTAATTATGAAAAGACTCTCAACCCCTTGACCGGGAGAAAGCGTAAAGGAAAATATTCTGAGTATTTTAATTTCCAATGAAGAAAAAAGCGAAAAACTCAATTGTTGATGTTCTACAGATTTCAATTTAAGTTACATTTTTATTCCTGCTAGATGTGGTATTAGTATATTTTTCACGATGTCCCGTCTGTAAGTTCAACTCCATCCGCGCCCTATATAGCGCTTTAATAGGGACTGATTTTATGGCTATTTATTTTCTTTCTGCTACATCATAACTTTTCCCCCTGAGGGAAGAAAACGTATTGGAGTTTTTTCTTCGTGGGATCGTCCAATAAGCGATGAACCCTCGTTAAGCATCAAGGGCTCGCATGAGTTCAGCAGGACTGTTATCAAAAGTTACTGACATCTTCCCATAAATGTTCATGCATTAAAAAATTATCTTAGATTTCGTAATTTGACACCAATTTTATAAATTATCCGGAAATTCATCAATAACCATAAACGTTTTGAGTCACGCATGTCATACATGTCATAAATTTCCAGAAAAACAATGCACTTTCCTAAATTTCATAAAGTACCATGAATATCATAAATAACTACAAATTCCATGAATGACAATGAATGTCATAATTTTTCACGAATTTCGTACATTTACTCGAATTTCACAAATCACTTGTAATATCATAAATAACCAAAAATTGAATGAATTTCCACAAATTTTCTTGAATTTCATGCGTCGCCATAAATTTCCTTAGTTTCCCTTATCTACATAAATTACTATAATTCTTAAATATCCGTACATTTAAGGTAACACACTGAAAACCAATTTTTTTCATATTCTTCATCGCATGCTTTTCCATGGCTTCCGAATTTCAGTTACTCGTCTAGTTATGCAACTAATTCATTCGCCATATCATAAACAAAAGCCAAGCTTTCAGGTTATTTTTTCTCCACCCGCCCAATCGATCCTCACTATGTATCTTTCATTCTCTCATTTTGAGTGTCCCTAGTTAGCCCCCCCCCCTTCCCCTCCATATTCGTAATCGCCGACCATACAATAAATATGTGAGAAATAAGCTACATAATTTTTTCACATGAAAATTTGACATAATTATAAAAAAAGACAAAATTTTCACAGATGGCTATCGATTGCTGTCATGACATTCTTTGCAACCTAGAACACCATGCTGAAACAACTCAAGTAAGGGTTATTGCATGCTTGGAAAGTTTGATTGATGAAGGCGCTTTAAAGTTAGATGGACATCGAGCAGGAAGGTCAAGCAGATAATTTTATGTTGATAAACAATTTTGAGGAATTGAATCTCCATTCAATAAATTCAATATAGAATAATTATGCAATTGCATTTTTTTGAACATCCAAAATTCACATTCGAGAACATATTGTTGAGCACAAAAGAATATGCAGGTCATTTGCTTTTCTGTTATGTTTCCGAAATGAGATTCTTTGCGCAAATGTAAATACTACAAGTTTCAGATTGTAACATGAAAATATCTACATTTTATCCTCTCTCGTCGTATTTTTATTACAACTTAATACAACACCAGATCAGCGTTCTTTTGAAGATCGGCGTATAACTCAAAGAGGGTTTGTTTTTGTTTCGTGGTGAAAGTTATCCATATTTCTATTCTTGTGAAATGTTGTTTCATGTCCACAACTTTAGTATTTAGATAAAATTCACTCAATTCGTTTCGCAATCTTTAACCTCTCGAAAGTTTATCTTGTTATCCGCCTGAAGAACAGAATTCTTCCCTTGAAATAATTATATTTCTTCTTCTCTTTCCCGCGCAGGTCTCTGGAAAACGTTTTAAATTTGTCTATTTTCATATCATCATCGTACATTTCTTAAGAATATTATGAGGGATGTTATTATCTATGAAGATTAGGATGGCCCACAATGATCGACTTTCGTTTTTTTAACGTTTGCAACCGGAACTTGTTCCTTACGCTGAAGAAATAATTGCCTTCTTTAAATTTTCGAATAATATTCAGAGATCGCTTATATATAAAGTCTTCTGCAGATTATTGGCAGAATTAGAGATTCATCAATGTGCTGGATAAAAAATTAAAACTGTATGAAAATTTCAAATTTTGAATTGCTGGGAAATCGGTTCATTAGCAATCTTCTATGAACCCTCAATCTATTAAGTAACTAGACAAGAATTTCAGAATTAACAACTCTCAAAATTTTCAAATTTTAAGATTTCAGAGCTAGGCTTTCCGCAAATTCATTTATAACTTTCGAATTCATCAGCTAGCTGGAAAAATTCTAACTTTGTCAAATTCAAATCCCAAAATAGAGTTCTTTGCAGTTGTGTATCTTCATTATATATTTACCAATTTGACAGCAAATGAATTCCAACTCTGTCGAATGTGATATTCCAGAATTCAAGCACTCAATAAGTAACAAGGAATCAACTGAAAGATAACTTACTTTTTGCTAAACTTCCAACATCAGAACAGCAAAATCAGGCTATTTTCGAATCGATATTTGCTTATTTATCCATGTCCAACTTTGAGATCTATCAATCCACTAGAAAATAAATTTCAACATAATCAAATTTGAGATTCCAAAAATCAGAAAGAAGTTTCATTGAAATTTATGTATGAATGATCATGCGACTGAAAAAACATGGGAAATTTATATTTTTTCTCAATTAAAAAAATTTTGTTTTTCGTAGAGTCATCTCCGAACATGAAATTCGTTAATGCGTCAAAAATACATCACAACTGTAAATAAAAAATTCCGAAATTTCGAAACTTGGTTTATCAGAAATCTTTTCATGAATCCTAAGTTTGTCCAGCACACAAGAAATGAATTAAAAATTACTCACTTCCGAAAAATTACAAATTTTCAACTTCAAAACCAGTCTGTTTGCAAATTTAAAAATAAATTCTGAATTCATCAAGTACCCAGAAACAATAATCGAAATTTATCTTAATATTATAAATTTATCCACTTCCCAAAAAATAAATTCTAACTTCTTCCGATTGAGAATTTCGAAACAAGTTATGAAGCACTGAAAAGAGAGTATCAATTTCATCAAGTTTCTCAATTCTGAAATTCAAATACTCAAGCCTTGAAAAATGTACTTACAAACTCAATGTTGATCTATCCACTAAAAGAGAACATTCGGAATTGATGAGTTCACCACATCTGTAAATCTGAGTTTTGAAGACTCATGTATCTGGAAATTTAATTAAAAATTCTAAGATCATATATTCACCAAGAGAGAAATAATAATGAATTTACAAAATATACTTGAAATTCTATAATTTTAAACCTTTTTGCTCAAGAAATTCGTTTATAAATGCAAATTCGGCTAGTTAAAAAAAAAATTACATCTAAAAATGATCAGATTTACCAGATTACTCTCGGATAAAATGTTAAGGTGACAAAATTTACCGCCTTTAAATTGTACAGTATTTCTCCAACTAAATTAAAATTTTGGACCTTTCAAATGGACCTTCTCGAATTCTGAAACTGTAGATTTTTTACATATGTTCATCAATTAATTTTCATACATATTGATGTAAGCATATACGGCACTGAAAACTACGCTATTTAGCACGTGTGAAAGAGGTGGTGGGTTCATTACAGGTAGGTATCGAATATGTTTTCGTGACCCTTTTCCTATTTTCTTCCAGAAATAAAAATTCCAGCTTTGACCAATTCACCGATAGGTACATTTATCATCTTTTGTATAAAATAAATGTATCACTCAAACCTGATTTTGCACAAGGACGTATATTTTATTGACTCTCATACAATTTTGAATGGATGAATGTCTGCAAATATCTTATTTCTCATTAATACTCCTTGAAGCAGCTTCTGAGATGTCGTTAGATTTCATGAAGTTTCTATGATTTTTCCAAAAACTTTGTTATCCGCTCAACATCCCAAATCCTATATTCTACATTTTTTTAGACAAGGATTAAACAAGAACTTTTGAACAAAAATTATTGCTATTTTATCAACGGTAATGTCATTTTGTCAGAACATTAGTTGAAAAACCTGACGGTTAGGTTAACGATTTACAATGAGATTACTCCTGAGCCCTTTCTGACGGAAGAATGGAGAGGGGAGAAAATTCCAATTATAAAAGGACCCCGCAGCGAATGTACATGAAATGGCTTTCAGTCGATTTTGATTAAACTTCGTAAAATTGTAGTTCTCAATGTCTGGATTAGAAGTGTTATGGGGCACAAAGTCCGAAAATGGGCAGTTTTCGAGTTATAGAGGATTAAACATCCAACCCTTTGGAGAAACATCAGCAAATATCTTGAAAACTACAGCTCTGAGAAAAAAATGTTCTCTAAGAAAGTTATTGAGCTTTAACGGAGAAATTGAAAGTAAGTCATAGCCTCAAGACACAGGTCATTTTTCAAGGTCATTCAATAGGAACCTTTCATCAATTGCTAATATTCAGCTAATAAAGACAAGATATGCAGAGGAAGTCAATATAGAGTCCATAAAGGCAAGAAATGAGAATGACTTAGTCAACAGCCAGCCAATGAAGAGAAGTCGTGAAAAGGATATTTTAAATATCTAGCCAATGAGGGCAAGATATGTGCAGAACTTATTTAATATACACCAAATAAAGGCAAGACATGAGCAAGATAATTTCAATATCCAGCCAATCAAAGCATGAGCGAGATTTATTCGATATCCAGCAATTAAACTCGAGACATGACCAACATATTGTCAATATCTAACCAATGAAGTTAGAATACGTATCTAGACGTTGACAACTTCTTGTAACTAAATATCTCTTGCTGATAATCAATTTCTTGCTTAGTCGCGTTTCGAAATCAAGAAAAAGTTCTGATTCTTATAAATCCTGGCTGGGGTACTCGATCATCCTCTTGTAGCATCTCAATGTGGAATTCTTCGTCATTATCTCTTTGCAGTTTGTTTTGTTCGTAAAAAGGTGCAAAAACTTGATAAACCCCAACTGTGAGTTCTCTTAAGAATTCATGTGTCAGGACTAGGAAATCTAATGATTGTCCTGCATCTAATAAAACCCATCGTTGGGCGTTCCTTATCTCAAAGTTTTCTGCCTCAACCAACGCTCGTACGACATTTAATTCCTTAGCTTTTGAAAGTAATTCATTGTCCATTTCAGCATCAGCTCCTTCCATGAAAATTAATTGATAGTATCTGTTAATATTAGTTCCAGCTATCCGACAAAAATCGCCTAGGTGAAGAAAGTGTTGTATCTATACTACCTACTGAAAGAATTTGAAAATAGATTTGATGTGTCCGTTCCTAGCTTCGACGATCCACCTAGACTTTGTCACTAGACGAGATTCGTTAGCAAAAGATTAGTAGCATCTCGGTATTCCCTCGGTATTCTTATCCTCAATTATTCTCATTCTCTCAGCGTCTATTGCGAATTCATGTTGCAATATAGCAACGTCATTATTACGGCTGTCAGAAAAGTACGGTCCTTGAATTTCAAGAATGTAACCATCAGGTGCAACTATTAATACAGGTTTGACTAAGTACCGTCCTTTGTGAACAAAATATGACTGTCGCAGAGCCCTAAAGTTGCTGTTCGAGGATTTTGTGGTTCCGTATTATATAATTGATTAGCGAAATCAGTAACATGCCTGGCAATATAATCTTCTCTCACAATTTTTTCAAATCCTATGTTGTTGGGTACAAAACATTGCATTAAGGATTGTCTGACCGTGGCGATGACTCCACTATCTGACTGTCTACTTGGATATTGGAACATGACCTTGAGAAAAGCATCCGATAGACATTGACGCAGCTTACATGAAAGCATCAGCAAACTCTCTTTTCCACATACTTGCAATACTCTTTACCGGGCACTCTATCACAAAAAGTGAAAAACTCTCGAAACTGTTCTTTGGTTACAGGACAACGACATTCAAATTCGGTATCAGACAGGCTATTTTTGTCAACAAGTCTAGTCTGACTAAGAGCTACGTTATTAAGTCCTTGCAAAATGCTTGCAGCAGTGGGCCTCTAATTACGTAAGGCCTGTTTGGCCATACGAGCCTTAATTGGCTTGATATTGACATTATCTTGCTCATGCCTTGCCTTTATTTGGTGGATATTGACTAAATTCTGCACATATCTTGCCCTAATTGGCTAGATATTGAAAACATCCTTTTCACGACTTCCCTTCATTGGCTGGCTATTGACTGAGTCATTCTCATTTCTTGCCTTTATGGACTCTATATTGATTTACTCTGCATATCTTGTCTTTATTAACTGAATATTAGCAATTAATGACAAGTTCACAATGAATGACCTTGAAAAATGACCTGTGTCTCAAGGCTATGACTTTTTTTGAATTCCCCTGGTAAAGCTCAATAACTTTCATAGAGAACATTTTTTTTCTCAGAGCTGTAGCTTTAAAGATATTTGCTGATGTTTCTCGAAAGGGTTGGATGTTTGAACCTCTATAACTCGAAAACTGCCCACTTTCGGACTTTGTGCCCCGTAACACTTTTGATCCAGACATTGAGAACTACAATTTCACAAAATTGAATCAAAATCGACTGAAAGCCATTTCATGTACATTTGCTTCGGGCTTCACAGGCTTGCTTGCATGGACTTAGGAATTTTTAGGGGAAGAAGGAAAAACAAGTTGCTTCGCTCGTAAACTCAGAAGAAGCATTCGGCTTCACAAATATGAAGAGGCTGGTCATCAAAGACGAAATAGTTGATGAAGAGGTAGTGGAGAAGATGGAAGTGATGTTCGTGAGGAATAAGATAAGGGTAGAAATGGGAGAAAAGAAATATGAAGAACTATTGATCTAAGGCACGGTTGGCCTCAAGCCGACACCTTTCTAGCTTTCGATTACAAAGCTTTTTGTATGAGATAGACAAGGAAGGAGAAAATGGAAAAATCCTTTAAAGAGGAAAAATCCATCCACTAGCGTACGTGAACGATGTAGTTTTCGAAGCGGATCATGGGAGAACGATGAACCTGATGCTTCAAGGGTTAGAAAAGTAGATGTGAGTAGGAAATGTTTGAAAATTCAAGTGAGTTAGACTATAATCAGGTGTTCCAAAAATGAAGAGTGTAGAGTTGAGTACAAACAGAAAATTTATAGCGAGAATGTGGAGTTCATGGAAGAGATCTGCTTTCTACGATTTGTGTTCTGAGGGAAAGGAGGAAACAAGCTGCAGAAAATGAAAAGATTGGTATGTGCAACCAAATTTACTAAACAATCGTGGGTTATACGAGAAAGAAGGTCTGAGAACGACTAGATGATGAGAGTGAATGGAAGGATTGACAGACTATATGAAAGATTTCTAAGCTGTGTCATAGGTGTAAGTCTGAGCTACCTAGGTGGAAAGCTGAAGAAAAATATAGCGCAAGAAACAAATTTTTCAGAAACGAAGAAATGAAGCTTCGATTTTGACAGCGTTTAGGAGAAGGGATAGTGGTTCAGTCTATATGTAAGAAATAGTTGTTAAGGTTCAATCCTTATCAAGACTGTTGAAGCAAAAACATGTAATCGTTTCCTAGAGATCTTCCTGCATGTGAAGGAGATATCATAAACAAATGACGAATAATTAAAAATGATAAATAGAATGATGATATAATTAGGAATTATTTCAAGAATAAAATTACTTTCCCAATCGACTTGTGTGTTGGCTTGTTTCGTCGTAGAAGTCACAGGTAGTGAGAAGCGATATATTCGTAAGTAGTCCCACGAACACACAATTTTTCCTGAATCTTCAGAATCAAGAATCTTTACAATACAATCATACTTCGGGAATTGATGTCAGAGCAAAAAAACGAAGGTTTCAGAAAAATATATAATTCTTCATTCATCTTCACCAGTGCCAAGACTTGAGAGCATGATGGTTTTATAATTGTTTCCCAATCTTGGTCTGTTGAATCGTTCTTGGAACAACTGAATAAAGCTAATACGTATGATAGATATATAATATGAAAATTCAAATGCTCATGTTGAACAGAAGTACCTTTGGCTCTTCTTTGATACGGAAGAGGAATCATTCTATATTCATCCAATCATGAAGATTGAAACCTTTTGCTTATTGGCTTTCTGTGCCCTCGTAGTAAGTCACCCACTATTCTTCTATATTTCATTAATTTTTACACGGAATGATTAGGTATAAATATATTTCGTTGGGAACCTTGGTAGAGATAAGGTTATATCAACAGAGGTAATCCGATCAAACATTATGTTCATGGTACACGAACAGAGTTATATGCTCACATTTCGGAAAAAGATTTGACGTAATAGATCTTTTTTCTACCAACGTAATCTTTGCCACGTCCCTAGTTATTTCGAAGCAAAATTATGTAGATTTTCTAAGTTTCGGAATATTAAGCTTTCACATCAGAAATTGAACGTACGGGAAATTTCGTGTCGTGCACCTGTCCTTAAATTCCTATTCAAGTAATTTTAACGTCTACTATGAAAGGGAACCGATTGCGAAGATGGGGTAACGTATAGTGTAACTGTGCTAGATGAACTGTTAGGATCCGTTACCCTGAACAAACTCTCTGCATTGGAAAACAAGCACTAGGAGGATTTTGGAGTTGGAAGTTTAGAAAAATGCTTCAAAAAACGCATCTAGAGTTGGCAAGTGTCATAAGCACCAGTTTTTGTTTGGATCTCCAAACGCATAATAGACGCACTCTTGGTTGCTTTCAGGCAATAGAAACAGTGTCAGAAGATGGAACATATGTCAAAGTATAAGTTTCACGTACAAATCAGAAATATTATGGAACGTCACTACCAAGGAAGGAAGGATGTAAACATGATAGCAGACTCTCGTTCAAAATTCCGAAGAGAATATACATAGTAAGGATTTGACAACGGAGGGGATACATTACGTAAATCTTTGAAAAATAAAAGACTGCCATTCAAATTGGCACATATGCACGCCGAAAATGTTCCGCATATCTTCAAAATTCTCCAGGAAATAGAGGTCACGACACTTTGCGACGCAGTGACCATCAAAAAAGGAAAATTTAGAATCTACGGTGATGACGTGCTTTCCGTACAAGATTTCAAATGCGCGTATATGCGCCATAATAATTTTGACCATATCTTCAAACTTTCCGAGAAATGAAGGTCATGCCACTTTGCGACGTAGTGACCATCAAAAAAAGAAATTAATATTCTACAGTGATGCTGAGTGATTCATACAGGCTAATATACACTTATTAGTGCTACGAAAAATTTCTGCATATTTTCAAAGTTGTTCAAACCATGGAGTTCAAAAATTATTCGGTTATCACTCTTCCCAACTGCCCTAATTGCTGAATTATTTATGTTTTTAATACACATATAGGAATCATATAAGAGTTCGTTGAGATCAGTCTGAAATATGCAGATAAACATTCTTTGATTACTGATTATAAAACATCTAAAGTGCCTAATGGTGAATGTAAGGACAATCAGTCCCCGAAAATGTGTAGCTTAAGGGAAGAATGTATGAGAATATATTAGAGCAATGAACTATTTTCCAAGTAGACATACATGGCTATTTAATCTCAATTTGAGTACATATATTCCTATCTCTTATTCAAACAATAATACCTCGTTTGTGAATTGCTTCCTCGACAACTGAGTAAACATCCTACGTGTAGTGTTATTGGTATCCGGATCTCGCGCTCTGCGCTCGAAGGTAATCTCACCTCGCGCTCCGCGCTCGGTCATGAGTTTACCTCGCACTACGCGCTCGGCTTTTGTACCTGAAAAGCTGAAAAGCTGAAAAAAGCTGAAAAGCTTGTAAAACTCAAAAGCGAAATGTCGACTACTTTAATTTGATGAGTGTGCATTCTCTTTTGTTAAAGCTTCTCTGGCTTTAACGAATACATTCTCATCGAGTGTCTCGTGCTGCGCACTCGATAAAA
>WSXT02237512.1:0-20652 GCA_011762715.2 Neuroterus valhalla
CAGTAGACAGAAAAAATTAACATCATAATATTATTTACATATTCCTGGTCAAAACCATTACATCAAAATTAAAATTATGTTTTTTTTTCTAGGTAACCAAAATGCAGTTCCTTTGAAGGACATGAGGTTGCGACAAAGCACCGTTTCCGGTTTGAGGAGTTCTCCATCTTCAGGATCAGCTCAGGATGTCAGAGATGCAAATATGAGTCCTAGGCGACCTATGAGTTATACACCACCATCACAACTTCCACAAAGGTAAAAAAAAAGAGTAACTGAGTATCAATACTGTAAATTTCGAATGATTTACTAAATACTTATTTCTATCTGCTTGAATAATTATAAAAAAATAAGTGGGAAGACGCGGAATTAAATTTCAGACGTGATTCCGACGTGTTTTCATTGGCGCATATGACTTGATTAATTTTTGATCATTTACGGTAAAAACTAGACCCTTATGTTTGCAACACTTTTTGTTAAATTTTGTACAAATACAGCCTGGGAGCTTGTGAAACTCAAGCCATCCAATACTTTTTTCGGAACTCACATTGCACGATATTTATTTTTGTAAACAATCATTCATGTAATTTCCTCACGTCAGTTTGCCTTCTTAGTTTTTTATTATATTGGAGGATTCTTTGTTTTCCTTTTATTATTAAGTGCAGGCTTGGTTCCCGAAAGATGAACGAAGCTGTGAAACTTCAATATTCCGAATCTTGGATTGAATGAATTATGCTTTACAAATAACTCTGAAGCTACTCAACTGGTATTGATCACGGCATGTATAAGTTCGAATACATTTATTTATAAAATTTAGCTTTTGGTTGAATTTACTCTTCAAAAATAGAAACCAATAAAGCAATATTCTGATGGACCCGCCCAACAGGCACGGCACACTGATCACGACAAGCAAACGTTCAAAATGTACTGCACGTCCATAATACCGAAGAGTAATTTTTGAATGTATTATTCCTGCAAAGAGTTTCATATAATGTAAAGTCCTATTACAAAAATTATAATCAGATAACTTATTCTTCTTCTTGTTGGAGTCCATCAGTTTATTTTACGAATTTCAAGTTTCTATTATGGTGCTTTTATGTTCATTGTAACTTTGGTTAGCTGACTCCCTATTATAATATATTTGTGATAATAACATGATTCTGTTTAGCCTACAACAAATATAAGTATTTAGTTTAATTTGAATTAACTCGAGAAGTATGTAACGCTGGAAAAAGAGAGAAATAAGGTACGACGCACCAATCACGACAATTGGATTTTCTGAATGGGCCGCGCGCCCCGCACGACAGGTACGGTGCACCAATCATAACCATGCGATGTTCTGAATGGTCAATGCGCTTGAATATCAAAGAGCAGGGAGACGCTCGAGAAGCGAGTCCTTACCAGACTACTCGTACGTAGGGAAGGGAAAAATCTGCGAACGTAGCTACCACCACTATACGCTTCACGCGGTGTGAGAACCTACTCGCTCGAGGATAAAAGAGCGGGTTTCAGTGCAGGCACCGAAAGTCAGTTAGTCTCCCAAAGTTTGGAAGAAAATGATCAATATTATTGAGTAACTATTTTGCACGAAAAAGAAAGTGCTCGGCTTGAAAAAGCTGTTAGTTTTTTTCATATGTTTGTAAGTATTTTCGTGAATTTTTGTACGTTTTCAATGCTTTTTTTTCAAATGTACCTGAAATAGCGGCCATATTAGGATCGAAACGCCGGTGGCGCCTTCAATATGTCTCTTCCCAATACTATTTTACTTAATTGGCATGATTAGGGAGTACGTGGTTAAGCTTATGCATAACGGTTGACTTCAAGCGTGTGGCACAATCATGGCGCGCAAATATTAGCATTCCAGCTTACGATTTATATTTTTTTCACAATTTTCAAACGAATGATACTACGCTTTCCATCCGCATGTAACTGCATTGCCATATTTTTATTTTTCACTTTGACGTACAACCTTTTTTAAAATTTTGGAGAAGATCCAAATAAAAAGATTGTTTTGATTTTCCTGCCCGCCCCAACTTATGAATAACAAATTATTATTACTGGAAATTTCTTTTCAGAAGATCCGTCCATTATCAATCAACAAATTCCCTGCATTCTGACAGCCCAAGCAGTAGTAGCGTATCTCCGGTACCATCACCGAGTCCGAGAGCAACGCCACTTCCTGTTGCAAGGTGAATATAATACTTTAAATACGATTAGACCTCGCATGACACAAGCTTGCAAATTTTTCTGTATTTTTTCATTCATCAAAAATGATTTCGCAAGTGTTGGGTCTTGATGTGCTATAAATATTGTCGTAGATTGAATGCCTGCGAAAACTAAAATTTGAAATACCCTCCAAAAATTCCTTAATGCTTGATCAACAGAAGTGTCAAATGATTGATGACTATCTTCTTTTATTCGAAACATGATAATATTTAGTGGGTCCGTCATTGCAGAAGGGAAGTATTTCTTTGAACTTCGAATTTTTTTCGAGAAGATTTCTTCTCTCCCTGCTAGGACCAAAAACAAATAGAATTTTGAAAATTATTATATTGGCAATCGAAACTCGCATTGCGAGATCTTACGGCCATCTAGCGAACTAAGTAACATGGCTGCCGCTAGGCTTCACGTTGCATTGTTTACATGCGTGTTGCACTTGATTTAACGCGATACTAATAATTTTGTGCCGGAACGGTTAAAACTACTAAAGATCAAAGATACTGAACAACAGATACAACATTTTTATGGCGTTTTAGGCACAATGCTGATGAAATGTATGCCGAAGTCCTACGGCAGCCATGTCTGTTTTTAACAGCAGTGTCTCCTTGCCCACAGTAGACGTTCGCTTTGCCAATATTATATATAAACCTTAGCTTTTTCCTTATCTATTTTTCTCAGAATACGTTTCGCTTCATAATTGAAACTTAGAAACACATAGTATCGCATTAAATGAAGTTACATGGATAGCATGTGAAATTCTCTGGGATCGATTTTGAATGTCGCAGTTCTGTAATGCGGTTTTTCAAACTGTAATATTAGAGATTCCAGAATGAGAAACATTCCAGTTTCATAATATCCTTATTTGAAGAGTGTTATTTTTAAAGAAGGATTATAACTTGAATAGTTCGCATTATGAAGATATCATTCCGAACATTTATTCAAATAATGCAGTTAAATGTGAGATTACATGACTTTTATGAGCAAGGAAGAAGGATAAGAGGTTTTCAATTGGGACAAAAATTTGCCAATCTCGACTATTTTTTATGTTTTAAAGTCAGGAAAATTTTTTGTTGTAAAATTTTTATCTGAACAAGGAGAGAAGAGGAGAGAGAATTGGAAAAGTTCTATTCTGGCTGATTTCATTTGCAGTTCAACTTCGATCATTCTCAAAAAAATTCAAGCTTCGGAAGATTACATTTTTGAATCGAAATGACGGGGAAATTGGAAAAAAATTGTACTGACTGGGAAATGGTGGTAAAATCAAAATCATTTGTCGGGGAAATACCCTGCGAACTGTACATTTGAAATTGGATTCATATTAATTTTATTGGATATTTGTTAATCAATGGAACAAAGGTTTGCAACGTTTATGATTCACGAACAAAATAAAAATACAATTTCTTCAAGATGCAAAAGTACACAAATTTTCAAGATCATATCGACTCATTCCTAACATAAATAGAACACTCGGTGTGTCATTCGATTATAATGATTCCAAATGAAAAAGCGACAAACATTGGAGGAAATAAACAGATAGAAATACTGTTATCTCTTTATTTTAGAAACATAGAAGCTTTCAAAAATTTCTTTGACTGAACAGTAATCAGAAAGAAAAAAACGGGAGGATGTTTCTGCTGAAGATGTTTTGAAAATCATAACAAGTTTAATGTGAATAACATTAAAAATAACGATTCTGCAACTGCTGCAAAAACTGGAAGTGTCTTGTGATTTGATGAAACGCATTTGGTATTTGGAATAGATGGTGGCAAAGGTTTTTTGAAACTATGCCTTCCGTTTGGATGAGAGAAAACTTGCAAATGCAGAAGGTCGATAAAAGTATACCGGGTGCGTTGTTGCAAAAAAGCTTAAGAATTGTGGCGTTAAAAAATTACTCATTTTTGAGATAGTGGCACATACGCAAGAGAAATATGAAAACGTTTCATTGATGTTGAGGTCAACCTGTGGGTTGAGTTTAATCAGGGACCAAAGTTTAGTTTATTAAGGGTGAAACATAAAGAATTTGGCATTCCACATCTGAATGATTTACGGTCCTCAGAAGGACGGATTTTTCTTTGGGTTTGGGTTTGGCTGGTAGTACGAGGTTGCTGGGTGAACGGCTGGGGGACGCGGGGATGACTGCGCTGAGTTGTATGTACGTGGTGTAGAGTTCGAGGGCTCTGGGAAGCGTAAATCCTGGTCTTTTTTTTTTCTTTCAAGGGGCTGAGAAGGAAAAATCCCCAGGAGACGCCCAGGAAAACTGGGTAGTTTTAGATTCGCTTGTCGCGCCTACCGACTAAAACCCCTTTTCGACTGGTTACCAACCTAGCAGGCTATGAACCAAGTTGAAAAAGAAATAAGCAGCGTTACCGCTAGAGAAATTACCCTCCAGGATCCTCATATTATTCCACTAGAATTCCTTTATTTCGGTGTATTGGAACAGAACCGACATGAAGGAATCCTAGTCGGATAATTCGGGTACCCTAGAGGATAATTTTTCTAGCGGTAGCGCTGAAAATAAGGGACATCGAAGTTGATGGTCCGAGACAGTTATACTGCAGCTGTGCAGCGATACGAGAGAGCAGGGCCTTCCGAAGTGATCAGAAGTTTAACTTGCATTATTTGTATGTGAGTTGATGCATGGATTAGGGTGGATAGCCAATGAAAAACTGAGTTTAACAGCGTATGTCTGAGCGTCATTAGTGATGGATGGAAGGTTGAATTCCGCAAGAAGTCTTTCGTCAGAGCTTCAACAGCCGTGTCTAGGTCAGAAGTAGATAGGATTTGGCAGCATTTGAGAGTGGAATGTTCCAGAATCTATTGGAGATGAAGGTAATGGATTTCTGATTTTGTAGGAGTTTGGAGATCAGAGAAACCCGACAAATCTAAGATTACTCGGTTGTAATGAGAACTCAGTTCAGAAAAAGACCGGATGTCGCTATCAATGACGATATTCTTTGTGAGGAAGATGACGATAATATCGTGATAATGTTCAAGAGAGCTAGGAAAGTGGATAGGTTCTAAGGGAGCATCAATAGTTAGGTTATGTCAAGTCAGGGTTTTGAGAGAGTCCTTTGTATTATTTTTAAGACAGCCCCAGGCCCTGTGTTTGGCATTAAGATCGCGGGCAAACAAGAAAAAAGGTTTGGGTGGTGAAAAGGTCAGGTATTTCAGAGGTGCCGTTGATTTCTGGATGAGAGTAAATTGAAAAAATGCGAAAGGGAAAGTAGGACAAGGTGAATAACGACTCTATCTACTTCGCATAGAGAATAGTTTGTGCTGATGGCTGAGAGTTCCTCAAACTAGAAGCGCCACACCACCGCCTATAGAGGAAGGACGGTCTTTCCTGTAGACGAAAAATCCTAAATCTAGAGTTTCGTTGCAGAGTTTAGATGAGTCTCGATAATGCAAGAGACGTCGAAGGACTTGTAGTTAGGGAATAGGGTCAGTTCTAGTCTCTTGGGACCAGAGATGCTGTTAGCATTCCGGGTAAGAATATTGATTTTGTCTTTGTGAACGTCCAGGGGTTGAATGCTGGAAGGCAGCAGCGAAAACGGAGAGGAAGTCATGAAAAGCTGCTACAGTTTTGGAATTCTGTAGAGGATTGAGGTTAGTTTTGGAAATTGGGTAAAGGACGAGCTGAGATCACGCCAGCGAAGGAGCGTTGGGAGGAAGTGGGGTTGGAAACGCTACGAGGTTTGGGAAGGGAAAAAGGGTTTGAAATGAGTTTGGCTTTAGGAAGTTGGCGAGTTGAGTTTGACTTGGTGCCAAGTCTTTGAGGACATTCCCGGCATCCACGGAAGGTGGCACAATGAGGGCCTTTACAATCGAGACAAGATGGAGTGGCATCTTTTTGATTTCGGATTGAGCAAGAGGCGGTGGCGTAGCAACGTCCGCAGGATGCACAGGCCCAAGATGCATGGCAGTAATTAGCAGTCAAGCATGTAAAAATTTGGTAATTCTTAAAATTGCAAGATTGAAAAGGAACCATGAATACTGATTTAAACCTCGCCAATATATTAATGGACATCATGTCACAGGCAGGCAGTGTACCTCACACATGGTGAATTTTAAGCATCGAAAGATGAATTAGGTGCGTTTGGGTAATACAGGATTGTTAGCAATTATCAAGACAATTTTTTTGTATGGTAAGATAGTGGAAGTGAAACATTATCTGCGAAGAAGTACGAAAATTGTGAAAATACTCTTATAAATTTATCAGAACACGCTACCATAGGACTATCATAAGTAATTCCACCACCGGGACTCCATCTGATGCTTAAGGCTATGAACAAAATGTTTTAGTGTTTATATTATATGATATTATATTTATTTACCAATTTTCGTTCAATGATGCGGAAAGAATAAAAATGCATCCCATTGTTTCGAATATTTTTATTATTAACTTATAAAAAACACTTTCCTCACAAACGACTTGGGGGAACCGGCTCGAAACTCTTTTGCTCACTATTTTTGATCACAATTTTTGATCCTCTGAATCGAATTTGAAAAGAATTGGATGTGCTTTAGAGTCGGTTCAGGCACATCATATGGAGCGTGTTCCACATCCGCTAGGGAGATAAAACTACTCTGGGTAGCTTGTCGGCAGCTATGCCACTCATTTCTGGCATTAAATTTGTACTTATGCTCGTTAAGAAAGATTTTTTTCTCATCCATCATAAACGTTGCAAATTCAAGTTTGATTTTATATCATTGATAGGCGAGAATAGAGAAGTGTGCAGTTTTGAACTTGTTCTTTTTAGGGTCTGCTTCCTCCCTTTTACATCTCTTCCTTCCTTCGAACTCTGATGTGTTTCGATCTTGGCTACTCTCCTCTTTTTCTTTTCCTATCTTTTCTTCTATCCTTTTCGACAAGTTTTGCCACAAAAAAGAACACTTTCTCGCTTTGACGGTTTGTCGCAAATGCAAGAGATAATCATAAAACGAACAAGCATCATAAAATCCTTAACAGATCTCCGACGACAAGAACGAATGGACCTCCACCGCAGAGCAGCTTAAGAAGAGCAAAAAGGTGGTCGTCGACTGGAGATTTTACGCATTCTCCTCAATCCCCGGGAAATAACACGCAACTCGGTGGATCTAGGTAAGTTTGAACCACTTGTTTCTACCAAAGAGACGACTCAAGTTACATTAACACCTTTGATAAGTCAAGCGAATGGCCTGTCAAGTGCAAGAGTTACTTACTTGATGTTAAGATGATATCGAAGAGTAATTCGAGATTAAATATCTTTTATCCGATACACATTTACGATCTTCAATTCAAATCGTGCTAATGAATTGAGACAGAGAGCACTGACTCGCTTTAGACCTACTTTTCCTAATTTGTATTGAATGGTGGAAGTCTCCATCAGTTTTTTGACAACTTCTTCTTCTGAATCGGAAAATAGGAGAACAAACTTGTTTATGCGGATGAGTCGGCTCTAGAAGCAAAAAACCATAAAATCATCTGCCATCACAAATCAAATCATATGCTTTGGAATCGCTTCGTTTGATATGATGTCAATTGTTGATTTCTTGATGTTTTCAATTTCTGCTTTTGTGATTTTCGCAATTGATGTGTATTTTTTAGCTTTTTATGTAAGTAGTTTCTCATCAGATCCTCAGGAAATCGATTTATTTACTCCATAATTTATATCGAAGAAGAAATTCCCTGAAAGAGGAAATAAAATATTAGAATAACCCTGAGTAAGAAAAATTGCTCAAAACTCTCTACAATTTTAAAGGAAGCAAAAGAATTTAATGAGCTCCGATTTTCGTCAAATTCTTATTCCCCAAAAAAGTACGCTGAAATAAGACTAAGAGACCAAAAAATTACTATATAATCCGACCTGTTCCAGCAGGACATTTCTAGAACAAAAATATTAGGAAGGTTCCACTTATTTTTTGTTTTTGAACTTCTTTCATGTGCTAATTCATGTTCCATAGAAGCTCTAGAACTTTCCGCAACTAATCAAATGTTTTCAAACTAGAAACTTGGGAGTAAATTTTGTTGCAGGTAGAATCTGAATGGTGTTTACTTTACCTTGGCACTTTGGGTATGAGAGTCAACTACTTGGGTACTTCTGACAGGTGCTATTTCGAATTTATGCCATGGTCATTGAAGTATAGATGGTGTGGTAATTATATTAGGTAAACAAGGACCCTCTATCAGGTAGAAATATGCAAGCGGCTATCTCCCTGATAGCGGGAGACATCACCAATGCGGGCCGAGTTGAAGCACTGATCTGTCCTGTACACTGAATAGGAGATTATGCTACAAGCGCGTGCCAAGCTGAAGCCGTAAATACGAGTATGTTCTTCTTTCGAGTCAGCTGACTGTGTTAACATGCCGGGTCGAGAAATTTTCGATTTCTTCTATCCCGCACGCGTTTTAACCTTTAAATACATGGCTATCGTCTATCCAGTGTATTATACAGATCAGTGGACATCATAAGCACCACATATAAAGATCGTCTGCTCTACATGCATGCATGCATGCAGGCTACCTGCTTGTATAGAGTTGTGGCCCAATATTGCAAGGTGCAAATAACGCACCTCACAATGTTTACCGACTATGGCGTATGATCGATAAAATTGTTAGAATAAAACTTCGTACCCCAAGTGGTTGGCGAATCACACTACTAAGGGTAATTTCTGTTGCAGGTAAATGCTACCTTTTCTTTTATTTTTGTCCCGCAAAATTTCTGAAGGGCGACATTATTGTCCAGCTTCCTTTATTCGTGAATTTGGACATGCAATATTTGAGAAAAGGATTTTTCTGTATTTTTCTCCTTAAAGAAAAAACTTTTGCTGGAATGAGATTTTTTCTTACTCAGGAACAGATGAAAGATATCTGATGGGAAACACAGCAAAATTTTGATGTTTCTGGCACCGCATGATTTGTTTTTGTTTGCTTTTTCGTTCGTTGTAGATTGTCTACCTCCACCAAGTCACTCTTCAACCTCTACAAGCCTCCAGCGCCAAACAGCTTGAAACACGGGTAAATAAATCACTAGATAATTAGACAAATTGTTTTTTTTTATGCACACGACCATCGTCGTTTTGTCCAAGCGGTTCTCACTTGCAAGGAGCGTACGGCATAAGAACGAATGGAAGTAGAATACAAGTACGTAAGACATACTGAGTGTAATTTGATCCGACCTAATGGATTTGATAGTTTTTATCTCGATTCATAACCTTAATATTTTTTTATTGAGAGTTAAATGCTCATAATGGGACGTAATCTAGGTTGGAGAAGCAATCAATAGATGGCGTCATGTTTCGATTCCTTGATGCTACAATCCATTTCACGTCACATGTGTTTTCTACCTAAATGTTTCATTTTTTTATTCAATCATGGTTGTGCTGTGTATTGTTAATTCACAAAATAATAATGATATTAATTTGACTTTATTGGATATTAAAGTACAATATTAATTCGATAAGACAAATTGTTCAATTCAACAAAGAAAGACAAGTTCTCAATAGAATTCCCAAGAAGAATGTTAATTTGGAATTGAGAGAGATGAGTTTTTAAGCGAGTAGTTGATTTCTCAATTAAAAAGATCAAATTTCAATTAAAAATAGAATTATCAAATTCGTTCAAAGAAAAAGCTGACTTCCAACGAACCTGTTCAATTCGACCGAAAAGAAACACATTTCTACCAGATAGCGGAATCCTCGACCAAAAGGTAAATTTCTAACGAAATGCAAAAGGTATGCTTCGGAACCATGAGTTTTCTATCAAGGAGATTAATGTTCTTTAGAACTGCCACATTTGCAACAAAATATGTGACTTTAAACAGAATATATCGATTTGCGGAAAAGGTGATTTTGAACAAAAAATACATTACCATCCAAATAATGAAATTTTCAACCAAGCAAAAAAAGTTTTAAATTGAAAATATAATACTTGAAAATCACTTTTCAACAATAAATGGAATGAATTTCCAACCTGTTTACTTCTTCTAAAAAATACGAGTTCTCAACAAAATAGTTCGATCTTAAACAAAATAGGTGAATTTTCAACAAGGTCAGTTTAAGATAAAAAAGATTAATTTTTATCCGGAAAGTTCAATTCACATCTGAGAAAGATCGATTTTCAACAAAGAATAAAATCCTCAAGTTTCTAAATTTCCGAATCAATTCGCACTATTTGTACTTATTTTTACCATTACTAAAATCTCAACCAAACCATTATTCTTCTACAAAACTCATGAATTTTTGAACAAATTTTAAAACAAGAACATTAGTTCCCTATCAAGAAGACGGATAAAGTTGAATTATTTACCAAGAAACTGAATTTCTTACCTTCCTAAAAAAGAATTTTTTATCGAGAACTAATTTTTCGCTTTAAGAATAGGTACTTACATCACTTTCAAAAATTGATTTCTAACGAAAAAGAAAAAGATTTCCGACAACAAATAAAATAGAAGCGATCACGTAGTTTCGCACTTTGTATTTGAAAAAACAACCTTCAACGCACGTTTAGTACAGTACATCACAGCATAATTGGTAACAAAAGAAAAAACTAGGAAAAATTTTGTTACATTACAAATCCATCAAACAACTCATCAGATGAGTTTATCTGTTTATTTGCGGAAAGAAATAAAAATTATATGAGAATGGTGGAGAACCCTCGTGTCTACCCCAATCCGCAGATAGAACTGACATTCTTTTAAATTACATAAAGAGGACAAACGATTGAAGTCAAAGACTTAAGAAAAAGGATGTGGTATAAGGATGAAGAGAATTACTATACGTTGCGCGATGGGAAAAAACAGAATGGCGACTACGAGTAGCGGGAATAATTGAAACATAATGTAGATGACCCAATTAGACGTTGAATATAGACATTGTGTAACAGCAGAATATAAGATGGCGGAAAAAGTTTTGTCGGCGGGTACAATGACAAGTGGGAAATTGAAAGGAGAAACCAAAAAACTATCATAAAAGTGTTGATAGCAGTATTAATGGTTATATAAGTTCATAACAATCTATTATCAGATCAACATAGAGATTACAAATATTTTGTGTGTCAGATCTCAAATTAATCGTGTTTTGGTTTCTAATAATGTGGGATATTTCTTGAAAGAGTCGCCATTTCAGAGAAATATTTCACATTATTATTAAAAACCAAAACTTGATTAATTTGAGATCTGACACACAAAGTATTAGTAATCTTTAGGTTGATCTGATGAGAGATTGTTTTGAACTAAGATAACTATTAATACTATTATAAACACTTTTATGAAAGTTCTTTGGTTTCTCCTTCCAATTTTTCACATGTCTCTGTACCCACTGGAAAGACTTTTGTCGCCATCTTGTATTTTGCTGTGAAACAAGTCTATATTCAACGTCCAATTTTGTCATCTATATAATGTTACAATTTCCCTCGCTACTTGTAGTCGCCATATTGTTTTTTCTTCTTGCGCAATGTATATAAGTTTCTTCATCCCTTTACCACAACCTTTTTCTTAAATCCTTGACTTCAATCGTCCCTCCTCTATATGTAATATGAAAAAAATGTCAGTTTTATCTATGAATTGGGGTAGACATGTTAGTCCTCTACCATTTTTACTAAACGTGCGTTAAAAGTTTGTTTTTTCAATTACAAATAGCGACACAATGTGATTGCTTTTGTTTCGTTTGTTATGTTATTGGGATTTGTTATTTCTATCCTCTGTTTAGGATTAGGAGATATGAGGTTATATCCTAACCCAATATAAACATTGAAAGAATGATAAAAATGTTGTAATATAACTGAAGAGGCCTGCACGGAGCAGACGAACTTTTTTTCTTGCTCCAATGAAGAGATTTCTGTAAAAGACCAAAACGTCGACATATTGATTATTCATCCCTCAATTTTTAAAAACACTGATCGAAACTTAAAAATAACATCTCCATATTATTCTATTTTTTGACCTCTTAAAAAAATCTGTATCAAAAAACGTATGGGAGTTCCAAGATATTTCCGAGGTTAGGAAACCTTCAGTACGCAAAAGGTGTGCCGAAGCGGATTGCATAACTTACACGAAGTTTTACACTTGATAAACGACTAAGAACACGTGTCTTCCGCTTCTAAGTCAACGGACTGAAGAAGAGTAGTCTCGGCTTATTTTAATTTGCTCCGATAGGAAAAAAAATAATAATGGTACACCCACAGTCTATTGATTCCAGCATAAATTCGAATAAATTTATAATGTATCTGAAGAAGGAAACAATAACAATATTCCCTTTTAATAAAAAACGAGGGGATTGGTTTCATTTCCAAGTGAATACAAATATCTTCTATTCCTTCGTTTAATTTATTCACTAATCATTTTGGATTCAGTTAATTTATGTTCAGAATGTATAACTCTTTTGCATAATTTGTCTCTATCGTTCTAGCGATTTTTTGAGATAAAACTAGCATCATCGTGAGGGAAAAGAACAGTTTTTGATGCAAAAAGGTTCCATGATTAGTTTTCCAGAGGAACCAGTTTAATTTGTAACCCAAAAGTTCAATTTCCAAAATTTCCAATGCTTTAAAAATGATTCAGCGAGTGACATTTTTTTAGACGCAATGCACGGAGTCACGAAAATTTTCGCGAATGAAGTACATTGTTATTAAAAAAACTCCACGCCTTCTTTCTGGCTAAACGTGCTGTTGCAAGAACGCATACGTGCCTGATTTGTAGTGCGTGTAAGTGACAGGAGTGGGACAAGTGTCACTGCACTCGTGCGTCACCGTTTCAATACTGGGCGTCACCGTTTTGCAAGTTTACAACTTAAAATTACATCTCAAGTCTAAACAGGAAGCATTGAATCAGATAAATTCGAAAATCCATACAAAAACAGTGCATAATACACAAACTACAAGATTTTTCGTTTATAACCTCAATCCAACCTAATTCCTATCATATGCAACTATCTCATGTTTTTAGAAGGTATGCTGATTTCCTGAAGTTTATGCACTAAATTCATCAATCGAATAATAAGTGCAATAATAAAAGTCTCCTTTAAATGCCTAACAATAAACATACGGTAATTAAAATCTAGCACACTCCTGAAATATTTTGGTCACCAGCGTCGTTGATCAAAAGGATGAGTTTTAAATATACACAGTTGCACACATTTTTGCGTGAATAACTCCGAATGACCGGACATTTTGAACATGCGACTACTGTCATGGCGGCCGCGTCATTACAAAATGGCCGAACGTTTTAACGTGATGCACTGTGCATAATTACCAACATGGAATTCGGTCCTTTTAGAATTTTATAGCCTCATGGAATTACTCTATTGAAATGGAAAGGTTTATAATTATTCGTGATATTCTCAACCTCGATATTTTATCCACATATCCTTTTTTTTACAACGGTCTATTTATTCCGCGAGTGGGAGAATTGCATTGACTTCATGAAGAAAGCGAATCGCAATTCCTGTGGTTGTGCAATCTAGTACAGGTCTGCATTTTCTTAGTACTGACGCACCGGAAACTTGCAAAAAACTTTGAAGAGCTCAAAAGATGTCAACAGAAATTAAAAGTTTTAAATTCAATCACGTACCTTGAAAATATTCTGTAAATACTAGAACAAGAATTTGAACCTAATATAAAAGTGCACGTGACTCTACCTAAAAGAAAGTGTTTCTCCGTATGAGGGTTCGCTAACGAATTCCATATTGTCTCTACGCGGAACCGGAAGTCACGTTTTCTTCGAAACTAGGCCTTCGAATTTCAAGTTTCGAGATTGAATATAAATAAAAATATAGATATTCAGCAAACAGAAAATTTTCTCCTGTCGAAAATTGGTCCTCGACCTACAACTTTTCCAAGTATAAAAGGTACAATAAAAATCTATGGGAGTTAGTAATGCAAGCCGAAGTGAAAAGGATAAAAAAGTACAAGTGTTTCTGCTTGTCGGGTGCAGTAATGAATTCCATGCTGCTATCCTCCATCCGGAACCGGAAGTCACGTTTAGCATAGAAATTGCACCCTTGAACCCTGTGCATGAGAGCCCTGCATACCTTGATTTCTTCTTTGTATACAAAAAGCTCAGAAAAGTACACTAAAGTCTCAATTTATGGCTGGCTTCGGATGTTACCTGGAATGGCCTTGGCCAAAAAGCGGTCAATGTATAACGTAAACAGTCAGGGCCGTATGGATCATTTCCAGTAGGAATTAATTATATTATTGAACTGTGTTTTTTACGCATGCAGATTTTTGTTATAATAAAGCATAGATCTTCCTAAATAATAAAGACTGATTAATAACGGTGGCGATCCAAATGTACACTCGCCCATCCACTGTCTGGTTAGATACCCAATACGCAGCGCGTAGACCCGCAACGTGCGTCGTACGTTTTTGTTAGGGGCTGTCCATTCAATACTTTACCAACTTTGGGTAGTTTTTTACCCTCCCGCTTCTTCTTATCTTGTTAGCTGTAGTTCATTCCTTAATACCCTCAAATCTTTTTTCATTTTTAAACCAAAAATACGTGTACCGAACAAAACAATTGGACTTTCAGACCAATAATTGCATTTTTAAGCCAACGAGATCAATATCATCCGAACTAGATCATTGTCAACCAAGCAAGAGAACTCCCCTACCATAATACGTGAATTTGCAATCCAAGAAGACTAATTTCTAACGAAACAGTCAGAGACTAAAAAATATGACTTTTCAATCAGGAACATAATGTTTGAATTCACCAACAAATGAATAGACTTTTTAATTAGTTACAGCCGAAACCCAATATACAAATGTCCAATAAGGAAGTTAATTCTAAATCGAGACAGATAAATTTTTTAACAAATGGTGGAATTTTCGGAATAAAGATATATATCTTCAACCAAGAATAGAATCTTCAAGTTTTAGGTATGAAAATTTAATTTGTAAAAAAAAAAACATTTTCAACCCGTTTAATTGGAGCAATGAATATAAATTTTTTTTAAGTAGTTGAATCTTCAAACAAAAATGTGAATTTTCGAAAAATGCATGAGTTTTGTCACTCAATTGTTAAATTTCAGAACGAAAACATTTGTTGTCTTTCAAAAGGAATAATGCTACCCTACGTTGGATGCATTAACAATAAAATAATCAAATATTTTACTTAAGAAAAGTATTTTTCTTCAAATAGAGAATACTTAGATCACTTCAAAAATCACTTTCTAATAGAGAAATAAGTTTCAACCAGTTAAATTTCACGAGAAAAGAATAATATTTTTAACAAAATGAATGAATCCCTAATGGAATAAAAAATAGACTATTATTATCATTATTATATATTGATTTATTCAATTAAGGATTCATCATTTTTTTCTGGATTTACATAAACTCCCTAGAGAACGAGGCAGGTATCGAACTCCTGATCAGACGTAGAGTATACAAAGTTGATGCCTCAGCTTGGTTCCCACGACCAACTGACCACTCAAGAGCGATTTTGTTTTCTTTGAATTAATCAACTTCATATAAGTCGAGAAACAGATTTCGGATTACGCTGGCTGTCATTTTGTCACCAGTTACCCACTACCCTACTGTCACAGCTGTCACACTAAACTGCTCCCATTCTACAAACTGGTATTAACACTGCCCGTCAGATATCACCAATATACAGTATAAAGTCTAATTCACAACATTAAATATGCAAACTTGCGAGAGCGTGCAGACAGGGCCGGTCTTAGGTGAGATCGCGGCCAGCGCGAGTATGAAAAAATACCACCCTTCATAGATTTTGCTTTCAATTACCACTGGTTATTTTTTAGGGTAGCCAAAACTCACTTGCCCCCGCAAATCGCTGGATGGTTTTGAAGAAATCCAGCTGAGTTCCACTCTCGTTTTCAGTCGACAGCAACGCCAAATAATTCAGTTTCGTATTGGACATCGTGGATCTCGAGTACGTCTTGATCAGTTCTAGTTTTGAATCAGTATGATTCCGAGAGCAACCCGAATATTAGGGTCGACGTCAATCATCTCGTTTTTTACGATGAATTCCAAAACTTCTACTGGACGTTTGATTGTATCAGGTTTGATGGCGCGGAATTGTTTTAATTCTCCATACAGTTCCCTCCCGATGATGTCCGAGTCTTTTTCAGTCGTGAGAGTGACACTTAAATCTTGACTTCTTGATAACAAATAAGAATCTTTCAGCTGAATCTTCAGAGTTCTGTATTTGTGGTAGGGAAGAGAATTCGTATGAATATCCCCAAGCTTTTTCGGGACTTTCCAGCTGCTAAAATCGTTCATTAACAGAAGTTGAAGCAGTATAAACCAAAACGAGGAAAAAATCTCTTCGAAATTGATTTTCCGGTGTAGCATCTGCATCATCTTGCCTTTCGTAATCGGACATTCTACTTTTTCTTGTACATGATGCAATTGAAACTAGGTTGGATATAAAATGCATTTTTCAAATGAAAATAACTAAGATGAGTCTATTTTTTTCTCGACAAAATTTTTAGTATCATATTTTTTGCACAAAAACATTCAGAAATAACACCTTCCTTTGGTGACTGCCAAGATTTTTCCTAATACTGGAAAACGATTGATCACAATATGTGTTAAAGTGTAAAGAAATCAACTTAATCGCACCGAAAAAAACTTTACAGGACACACAAAAAGAAAGACCTTCTCTAGCAGTCCGAACCGGTAGCCGTGATTCCCCTCAAAGCACCACACCAAGCAACAAATTCAAAATCTATTACTAATATGTTTCAAAAACTGCGCATTTTTCGTCCAAAAATATTGTTTGATTTTAGAAATACAGTGTGTATATGAAAACTGTATTTCGAATACTTTTCTGGATGCGATAAACGCTGATTGGAAGGAAGATTTTCACCTGCCAATGACAAACAATAGTTGATTGCAGTTTGAGACACGAAAAGATTCCAGTATGGTGTTAATCATCACACAACGTACGCAAAAGAACAGCAGCGCTTGTGGTGGAAAATACGTGAACCGACGTTATAGACCGCAAAGTTTGAATTTGATATTTTATTGATAAAGTCAAATCAAATTTATTCAATCACTATATTAACTAACTTAAATCATTGTTACAGTTTCACACTTCATGATACTCATTGCAGAAGATAGAAAACAAAAAAAAATTCTAATTTTTTAAAATGCTATCCAGAAAATGGCGCCCCAGAAACCGTAGCGCCCTGTGCGACTGCACTGCTCGCACCGCCCTGAGGCCGGCCCTGCGTGCAGATACCAATACCAGTATTTAAAATTACCAACACCAGTGTCTCAAGTACCTCATCTCGGAAAAGCGCATGTGCAGCTTTTTCACTAAGGACTCAAGTAAGTCATCTTAGAACTGCGCATGCGCAATGATTGTTTGCACACAATCTGGTCAAATAGAGTCCTTTAGGAACTATTTAGAAGCATCCAAAAGTCAACTTTTGAAGTGGATGTTGCAAAAATGATCTTCGCAAACGATGCGGGACAGAAAGGGAACGGATTTTAGTTCACTATACTATTACACTGCTGGAATAATCACTATTCCGGCGGGATCTTTCAGGATCACTGCTTATGCACTACAGATGTTGACACTTTTCATGGAGGAAACAAGGCTTTATAAATTCAACATTCTAGCTTCGATTATACTTGTATTATTATAAAATGACTCATATCAGTATATACCGTAATATTGTATATACCTTCAGGATCATCGTCAATTTTTTGCGATTGATTTGGAATACTTCTCAAAATGGATGCAATTATTTTTCTATATGCGCTCGAGAACAGGTGAGTGCTGGAGCAACATGCGTTGCTCGGCAACGAGTCACTCTAAACGTGCACCTGTCGTCGGAGAATGATTTTTAAAATCTGTCTTCTTTGGACTGTGAATCACCAACCGCATCTGTATAAGATTTGGAAACAGTTTCCCTGGATTCTTGACTTTCGATTTTTGAGGTTTTGGCCACCTTTTTTGATTTTTGGACTACTGTGCGGTGTGGAGAGCAGGCCCTCTTAACTCTAATGGATGAATATAAAGAATTATGATTATTATTTAAGGCGTAGTACAAGTTGCGGCCAACTATTGGCGCAGCGTGTCAGCTTCGCTACACCAAACCCCGCTCGCCAGAGTCCGCAACTATCCTTGTTTCGCACACGTGATTTGAAATCAAAACAGTGAAAGTGTCAACAAATTTTTTTAAAAACGGATCTGACGGAAGTAAAATAAAATAGGCGTAGGTATTGTTCCTGGATGTCCCTCGTCTTGCCACATAAGGCATCAATACTTTTTGAAGGACGAAACACAAGATTTGAATTGGTTAGAAACGGTATCTAACCTACTCCTGACGAACCTCACCTATGTTTCAGATTTTTAAATTGAATATTTTTATCATTGAAGTTGATGGAGCAAATGAGAAACCTGCATAAAAATACGGAAGGTATAATGAAGTACATTAAACGTATTTTCAGAAATTCTTTCACTTGCTGTATCCACTTCATTAATATACGGCTCATATATAGCACCTACACACAATGCAGACAGCACATTGATACTTTCAGTTCAAGTTGCAGCCAACTGTTCACGCTGTGCTTCTTCATATTTATACCATCGAGTTGAGTAGGCTTAGTGAAGTGTGAACTGCCAAAGCACGGCAAAGCAGCAAAGGCGATGCTTCCCCCTCTCTTTTTCTCTTTCTCCTTCCACAGATTTCTTCTAGGCCAGAAGCTGCAGCGTAGGGGGCGAATTTTCCGCTGACGAGCGCCGGAGAGGGGGAAGGTGCGACAGATGGCTGTCTGCGAAAAGACGATCGCCCGTCTAGACGGCTCAGATTAAAGCGACCCTTCTGTATACCTCCTTTGCTCCTTCCATCCCCGCCCCTTCCTCTCTAACTCTTCCTTTCTTTCTTTCCAAAATACAATCTTTTGGTTTCCTCTAAGAAAATTTTTCCTCTTTCATCTACAGATTACAAACTGCAAACTGAAGACACACAAACACCTTTGTACAAATTGTTTTTTTTCTTTAGCTCATATGATTTCAAAACGTGGGGAATCGAAGAAAATCGACGATGTCAAATTTAACATATATTTATAGTACCTCCACATTTAGAAGAAGAGTGCAAAAAAGTGAAAATGTTGGAAATGAAATGCGAAGCATGTCGTGTTGATACGAGTATGCACGATATCAGTCAGCGAGCGTAAAAAGACCTTGTTTGCCAATAATACCATCCTTGTAATCAGACTTGTCCCAGTGATACATCAACTTCCAGCGGGTGAGGTTGCTCTTATTTTATTTGGAAAGCACCTCGGAAAACACAATTGCGTGAGTTCAATTATAATTAAAAATTCAAAAATCAGTTGAGAGTAATTATGTTCTGGAGAATTTCTTACAATGCCGGTAATCGAAATCAAGCTTTTACTTTTTAAAGGTGATAGCTGTTTTGAAGCAATAAGTGAAATTTCCACATTTCATTTCTGTGTTTGAACTATTGTAGAGCGGGGGGACGAAGTCATCCTCGTACTTTAACCGCTGCTAGAGGGGGCTGAGGGGCAGGGATTTCCCACGCTTGGCTATAATTAACTCACATAATCTAGAATTTGATTCATTGATTCAATAGGTCATTCAAGGTCTTATATTTTTACTCGCTTTTTGCGTATTTTTTGTCAAGTCCTACATTACCGTCCTCTTTTCCGTTGTACCATATTTCCTTTTCAACCATAAAACTTTTTTTGTAAAAATATTGGACTGGAAATCTAAAAAAAGGATGAGCAGACAGTAACCTACGAAACTCGTAAAAATTTTCTAGAATTAATTTTTTGCGAAATTCCGAATCAACTGAAGTAGATAAACTTAGGTTATCATCTTCTCACGCTTTTCTCAAGTCTCAAGTCCAAATTTCGTTTACAAGGAAAGTTTTATGTTTCGAAGAAAAATTTTGTGCGGAGGAAAAAATAGGTCGGTAGTGTAGGAATCTCACTGTTTCATCTTGCAGTGGCCAGAGGGGTGGTCACGTCTGCAAACTAAGAAAAATCATTCTAATAAAAGTTAAACAACTCTCTCACAAATTCATTTTATCAATAATAAATCCATTTTTCCGGGTGAAAATTTGATTCCTTTTTCTCGGTTTACATACAATTTTTAACTGCAAATTGGACTTTTTTTTCTGTAGTTGTATATTCATTGTTTTTAGTCTTGAATCCAACTGTTTGGTTGGAAAATAAACTTTCTGATTAAAAATCCATATTTCTAAGTTGCATTGACTTTTTTGGAATAAATGCGCATTGAACTGAACCCAGAAAATATTTCTTGGCACAAGATTCTCATTAAAAAACAATCGAAAATCCACTTGGCAGACGTTTTGTCCTGTTTCGAGATGGCGTAGCAGTTGTCCAAAATTGTGAATTGAGGGGGGGGGGGGGGGGGGATTTTTTTTTTCCTTTTTTTGGGCCTTTTTTGGGGCCGGTTTTTTTTTTTTTAAAAAAACCCAAAGGTCCTTTTTTCA
>WSXT02237512.1:20662-30883 GCA_011762715.2 Neuroterus valhalla
GCCGTATGTTGTCATAAAAAACCACTCGAAAATCCCCGTGGCTGGCGTTTTGTCCTGTTTCTCGGTGGTGAAGCGTTTGTCCGAAATTGTGATTGGGGGGGGGGGGGGGGCATTTTTTTCTACTGTCTGTCGGCCTCTTTGTGGACCAGTTATTATTTATTTAAAAATACCCAAAGGCTCATTTTTCAGACGCTTTGTCAAGTTGCAAGTTGGCGCTATAGTCGTGCGAACGTAGGGTCTTAGCACGCTGACCAAATCGAGTATTGAGCGGGAGACAAGCAAATTTCCTTTCTAGATTCAGATTGTCCATGGCGGTTTTAAAAAATTGAACCATCTGGTTGAAAGTTTAAAGACTTTGTTATAGCCAATTTTTTTAGCTTAAAATATACCCATTTCATTTTTGGTTATAACCAGGCAGGTGACATATCTAAATATCGTGAAATATAAAAATGTTAGATTTCAATTAAATTTCTTTTCAGCTTTGACATTTTTAATGATTAGAAAAATTAACGCTTAGTCCAGCAATATTTTCAAATTCTATATTTCTCTTCGAATTTGGACAACTATCTATTTTTCTTATTCGTTATATTAAACCTGTACAAAATGAAGACATCTATAAAAATTATTTATGTTATAATAATATGTCGAAAACTTATAACGATTTTTATTATAAATAAAAGGATTCATAGAATGGTACATAAATCAATAAGGTACATAAATATCATGTATTTTGATTGCTCTGCTCCAAGTTTCCAATTAAAACGAAGGACCCACAACTAAAATGGTTGAATTTTCAAACCAATAAATGAATTCTTACTCAAAAATATAAATTGTGAACCAAAATTCGAGTACTCAAATTTAAAATTAAAAAAAATTGATGTTAAACGAAACAAATGGGATTTTCAAGTACAAGTATGGAATTTTCAAGTCAAATTAATTAAATGCTTTATTTAAAATTAAGAAGAGGGGACTTCTAAATTCTGAAAATTTTAAAAAGTTCACTTTCCATGTTGTGTTTTTGTTCATTTTCCATCTTGAGTCAGCTAAAAAAATCTCACTGAGCAACAAATTTCCGGAAGGATTTCCTTAAAATGGAAAAAATACTTCCTCTCCTCTATAGATGTATATTTCAAAAATTCCAAAATCAGACTAAAGGGACGTGATATTCTTCAAATGGAATGATAAGATCTATCTAATTCATAAAAAGAAAGCTGTCATTTCTCATATTTTTACGGTACAATTTTTTGCTATCAATGCGACCATTTGCAAAAGGAAAAATCTCTGATTTAAAGAAAATTAACTTGGAGCAAAAGAAGCGAGCAGAACTTGCTACAACTTGAATTCCTAAAATTAACCAATGTATATATAATTATTTTAATATAATATATAAACATGTATCTACATAATTGAAATACATGAATGATAATGTAACTTGATATTATTCTATTTATAACTGTTTAAATATTGTTTACGAATACACTTTTTAAATCTTCATCTTTATTATATTCATCCATTTTATGAATCCTTTTATATATAATAAAAATTGTTATAAGTATTCGACATATTTTAACAACATAATTAATTTTTATAGATGTCTTTATTTTGTACTGGTTTAACATAACGAAGACGAATAAATCGTTGTCCACATTCGAAGAGAAATATATAATTTTGAAATAAGGTTGAACTAAGCGTAAATTCTATTCATCAATAAGAATATCAAAACTAAGAAGAAATATAATTGAAATCTACTATTTTTATATTTTACGATAATAACATACGTCGATGCTATGAATTTGATATTTTTGTAGAATTCTTGTATGTATCCTGTGAGAAGCGTATTCGTATATAGTCATAAAAATAATTGCTTCTTCACTTTCTCGTCATATCTATTAATTTATTGAATATTTGAAATATCATGAAATATCTTTTCAGATAAATATATGCATAAAAACTTGTGATAATAATTAAAATTAATGAAATTTGAATTTCCTCATGCTATAGAATAATTATCGGCCTAAAAGTACAGCCAGCGCCGCAGGCGGCTTTGGTCAATATTTAAGCCACTTTTAGTTTTGACTGTCACCTGCCTGGTTATAGCTTTATTCTTTTTAAGTTGAATATTCAACTATTTGGTGAAAAATCCACGATTTTCCTTAATATGACACTCTTCATGTAGGAAAATAATCTGATTTGTTGGAAATTTATCTCTTCGAAATTTTTCCAAAGTTTCTTTTCTTACCTTGCCCCCCCCCCCCCCATACCTCCCTACAACGCATATCTCTGGGTCGAGCTACTCACCAAGTTGGTAACCTTAATTGAACCGTTTTGTTATGATTTTATTTATTTTTAATGCCTTCAACTGACTGAAATTCATTCTATTGTTTCCGATAATAAATTCTTGAATTGGAAATTCAGGTCTTCAATTTTTGTTCGAAAACTAATGTTTTATGACCGAAAATGAACTGTTTGTTCAAAATCTTCTATATTTCGTTGAAAGTTCGTCTTCTGGTAGGAAATTAATTTTCTTGGTATAAAACTCATCCCTCAAGATTAAGAATGCATCTTTCTTGGTTGAAAACGGAAATTTTTTATCTAGCGAATTCAACTTGTAGACTTGAATGTTTCCATTTATTTTAGAAAATTCTTTCATTTTTGGTCCAAAAGTTAACTCATTTGGAAAAAATTCGTTTTTTTGTGTGTTGATCAAAAATTCATTCTTTATGGCGGAAAATTGATCTTCCTTGGGTAAGAATTCAACTATTAGGTCAGAAAATCAACTATACTGTTGAAATTTCAAATACTGTGTTGAAAAATCAGTTATTATGAGGAAAATTAATCCATTCTGTAAAAAATTCATCTATTTTGTTAAAAATTCAACTATTTTGTCCGGAATTCTTTCCCTGGTTTTGGTTGACAATTCCACTGTTTCGATCAAAATTCGTCCCCATGTATAAAAAAATTATAACTATTAAGTTGAAAATGCAACTGTTCTTTGGCGAATATTAATCTTTTTTTGTTCAAAAGCTCATCGCTGTTATTTGAAAATGAATTATTTATTTCGAAACTCAAGTATCTTCATAAGAATTATTTCATTCGGCTTGGAAATTTCAAAAATAAAGCCCTCTATCTGTAACGCAGTTCTTAAAATACCTTTAGGAAGATAATAATAAAAATATATCCTGCATGAAAAATTGTTTTGTTCCTCCATACAAATCAGAGAAGAAGAATGGGAAAAAATTTGTAGTAAAAGATAGACCTTAGGAATAGACTAAGACAAACTGGGTGTCAGGAGGACCATAATCTGTTTTATTTTTTTGAGGATAAGAAATGATTTATTGAGAATGTGAGAATTTGACGAGAAGATAAATTTATGATTCTCTGTTTGACAGCACAAGAGATATGCAGTACAACGAGGATGAAGGTACTGTACGGATGTACCTTCGAGGACGACCAATCGTCCTTTATGTGCCTACTCCTGCTGTGGAGACCTATGACCCCCATAAGGTCAATACTCCACCTCACAGCAAACTGAAATTAGACTGGGTTTATGGATACAGAGGAAGAGACTGTAGAAACAACTTGCATCTTCTGCCAACTGGCGAGATCGTTTATTTTGTTGCTGGTGTGGTCGTCCTTTATAACATGGAGGTCCACAGTCAGAGGCATTACATTGGACACACTGATGATGTCAAATGGTAGGACTGGAATCAGAATTTGAAAAAAACACTGACGACTTTCGTGTTGCGGTCAATCAATAAATTAAAAACAAATCGAGACAAAAAAAAACATTTCGAAACTCAGAAATCATTTTTGAGGGCATTGAATAAACGAACTCTGAATTTTTGTGGTGACGACAATGCACTCGTCACAGCAGACGATATGGCCGCGCGGGAGCTTGAATTTCATGCTGAGCATTTTATGATCCTGCAAAACTACGGCATTTATGGAGAACATTCGCGGGTTATACATGAAATTTTGTAACTTCCAACTATAAGTTAATAAGAATGAATTTCGCGATTTATTACACACAAAGCCGTAATTTGGGACCAAAGTTCAACAACACCATCCAGAAATGATGGAGGTTTGACATCTAGAGCGTCAGGCATTCATTGTAGCTTTATCAACGACATGTTAACGACCGAGAACTTGTATCACTCGCGTACTCACACGATACCGCATGATACACGATGATAATGCTTCAAAATTATAAATGAGTTTGCAAAAAAACTGTAAACTTGACCAAGTTTTATTGTAAATCAATTTATATGGACAATTGAAGAAGGGTTGAATTTGCTTATTCATAAATTGATAAGTTGGAAACCAGTTTTTGCTAATCTAATGAAAACAAATCATGAAAATTTGTTATAAAGTCCCAAAACCACGAAATATATGGAAAAATGATTTATTCATGGATCAGCTATTATCAGAAATATTTTCTCAAAAATTCTGAATAAATGTGCAAAGAAATTCGAAACTCCATCAAATTGCATGTTTATTTATATCGAAGATTGAAAAAATTTATAAAGTACTGAATTTATTTATTCATATCTTGATAAGTTGTAAATAGTTTCAGTTTTTGCAAACTAAAATTTGTTCTTTTTTGTTATAAACTTTAAAAAATTGTGAGGAATCATCTGAAAAAACAGTTTAAATATTTGTACATGCAGGAATTATTCAATGTCATATTGTTTTCACTATCATTTCATTGTGAGCAATACTTTACCGGCAAAAGTTGCATGTATCATCGTGTATCATGCAGTATCGTGTGAGTACGCCAATGATACAAATTTTCGGTCGGTAACATGGCGTTGATGGCGCTACAGTAAATGTCTGATGCTCTAGATGTCAAGCCTTCATCATTTCCGGATGGTGTTGTTGAATTTTGACCCCAAACCAAGGCCTTGTGCGTTATCAATCGCGAAATTCTTTCTTATTGACTTATAGTTGAGAGTTATAGAATTTTATGTATAACCCGCGAATGTTCCATGAATTCCGTAGTTATGCATAATCATAAGATTTCCGGCGTGAAATTTTAATTTATTTGTCATCCCCCGCACAGGCATGTTTTCTGCTGTGATAGTTACATTGGCGTAATCGCAGAGAGAACAAAAAAATTCCAGAGTCGGCTAAAACTCCTTTAACACTCCTTTATATTCCTTGATGTTTCGTACAGTGCGTAACATTTTCAAGAGGTTCCAATCTGAAGGAGAAAAAGTACATGAAAATAATCATAATTGAATAAGTAATTAAGAACTTAAATAGAACTTTCTGTGAACAAGGATCGACTCATATATTTAATCACAAAATTTTATTCTGAGGTTCTCATTTTAGTTATGCTGATCAGCTGTAACAGAAGACTGGTTACCATACGCAAACCAAGAAATCTACTGATGCATCGATCGATTTAACTAATCAAATGCTCGAGACATATTTTTACGAATTTTTTGAAAATAAATACAAATTACTGTGGAATCTAATTCCTTGATTAAATGATTTCCATCTTGCCTCAATGACGTAAAAATATGTTTCGAAGATTTGATTAGTTTAATCGATCGGTGCAGTACATTTCTTGATTTGCGTATGGTAAACAGAGTCTTCTGTTATAGCTGATCAGGGAAACTAAAATGAGAACCTTAGAATAGAATTTTGTTGATTAGTAATGTTAAACGAAATTTATATAAAATAATAATTGATTAAATTGATGCGTTGTTTTGGATGCAAGTCAGGCTATTCGACTTGCTCCGAAAAAGTGAAAGTCTCCATTGTGCTCAGGGTGATAAAGGAGTTTTTAGAATATATCTTCAAGCTATTTTCAAAGCTATTTTCGAACTAAAGCTAAGTCATGTGATTTACATGAAACACATAAATCTTAAGAATCTTCTTACGGAGTATTTGATGCTTGTAAGGATGGGTCTGTTATTGGAACAGTAAATATTTTTATTCTTTTTCAACTCCTGCAATTAATATTAACAAAGTGGCAACTTGACCGGAAAACCGAAACATTACAGGGAATTTTATTAAATGGAAAAAAACCGGGAGATGACCGGGAATTTGATTAGAAAACCAGGAATCACTTGATTCTCCTGAACAATTAAAATTTTCTTGTAAGAATACGATGAATGAGCGCTTTCTTGGTAGGAATTAAAAGAGATCTTATTATTTGATTTAGAGAATGTCACGTTTTTTTTTGTCTGATCCAAAAAGTTGTTAATATATATATACTTCATGACCAACGGCAGTAGCTGCGTGGGAATTCTCGACTTAGGCGGGATCTCGAATGTCAAGCATGAACGGGCGCGGTTAGTGTTCGGGTTGATGACTGTTCGGGATTCTCGTTTAGTCATGTTTTCACTACGTTCAACTACTCTCGAGCGGGAGATTTGACGCCGAGGATCGATGCAGGCATTCGATGCTATCGAATGTCTACATCTAAACTCGCCTGTCGATAATCGACTGTGCTCAGGAGTTCTGGTTTTTTGCCGTTTTCCTCTCCTCTGGCCAAATGTTCAGGCGAATGCGAGCGTTTTAAATAAAAAATCCGGCTGCAGATGGTAGGGGTTTAGGAGATTAAAAATCTCACAGGATTGAGTACGTCTGGCATTGCTTGGAGGCTTATTATGAGATTTGAGGTTATTGGAGATTTCTGGAAGGGATTCGAGTTGATTGAGTTAATTACATATAATTATTTCTATTCATTCTTTGCCTATTCAGATTAATAAAACCTCTTGAGAATGGTAGGTACGCACTGTACGAAAACTTCGAGGAATGTAAAGGAGTGTAAAAGAGGTTTTCTTTATTAAAGAATAAATTCTGATTCTTGAAATGTTTTGTGGCTCGATCTGTTTCTAATTTTATGATGGGCCGTAGGACGGAAGACTTCCACAAATGTGACATTCTTCTACAAATCAAACAGAGAATCGACCGGCCCATTTTTGATTGATCTAATACTTTTTTTACGGGTTTTTTATCAAAAAAAAGAAGACACGTATGTAAGGATTTTTTTTATTTTGCAATTTTTCAGAAATAGGGAGGGTTGAAAAATTGACAATTTGAGTGAAGAATATTTTAAAAAAATGCATGAATCCTGTTTTATTCGAGCAATAGACATTTTTCTTTTTTCATATGAAAGGTAAAAGAACGAGCCTAAATAGGAAAATCATCCCAAAAATACTTTAACAAATTGAAATAGATATAAACAATCAAAATTTTTAAATTGATTTTCAACTAGTTTGACCCCCATGAATTAAGTTCTTAGTATTATTATCGTATTTTGCGTCAAATTTCCGATCGAAAACAATCTTTTTTTAAATGGTGAAATTATTATTACTATCAGAAAAAATTTAATGTATCTATCGGGGTCGAGCGCGGTACCTCACATCGGCGCGCGTATCACATTGCACGGCCGATTTTAATCTTTGATATCTTTTTTCTTTCGAATATGAATGATTATTATGTATTTTCAATTAGATAATCTTATTTCTTAGACAACATAACTTTAATGAAAATTCAAGAAATAGATAAATAAGAAGAAGGAAAAGAAAAACATTATTTTTGAAAATGCAGATTACTTTATTAGGATTATTAGGATTATTATATGGATATTTTAATCAAGAGAGACGAGTTTGTTAGAGTACAGTTGGAATATCAAACTGAAAATCTTTCCAAACTAATCCAATCCAAATGGACAAACGTCAATCCAAGAAGAAAAACTTCCAAAGTAATAAATTTTTCTCAAGAAAAAAGACAAATTTGTTAGAAGTTAATTGAAGCTTCTAGAGGGTGGTTGGACTTTTGACCTGTACAGTTAAATCCTCAACGAAAAATATAGTTTTTAACGTTGAAATATAAATTTTCTAGAAGGTTTGAGTCCCTTTTATAAAATTCGTCTTTTTGTTGAAAAAAAAATTATTATTTTCAAAATTTGTCTTCTTGGATAGTTGATTTGTCCATTTGGATTAGATCAGTTTTATTATAATTGTCCCTTTTGTTAATTATTCAATACTGTTTTGTAAAAATTTCAGGATTTTGGATTTGAGTAGCATTCTAAATTAGAAATTTTTATCTCTTCTGGTAGAAAATTTAAATTTCAAGATTAAAAATTAACCTTCACGTTTAAGATTTACTCTCTTAGTTTGAACCAGTGAAATTTTCACTATTTCAATCAGTAGCCCTAGTTTTCACTGTCGAATCAGTGACTTTTTCGATTTTCACTGGGGAATCAGTGGATGTTAGTGAAGGATTTTGTAAAATCTTTCACTGAATTGAATTAGTGGCAGCAAAACTACTGGTTTTTCTAGTGATTTATATCTACTGGTTCATTCAGTGGATTGATTACAAAATTTATTTATATTTTAATCAAATTTCAACAATTATGAAATCGTTTTTTTACTCTAAAACTTATAATTTTAGTTGGAGATTTTATTTGAATTTTTTTAACTTTCTTCTTTAGTAGAAACTCAAAATATATTATTCTGTGATCTGCGTGTGCACATCTCGTTCAGTTTTTGATAACAAAATGCAATTCAAATATTTTCATGAGCAATTATCAAATTACTGGTCCAATTCAGTGAATAACCCACTGGTCAAATCAGTGACGTCTTTTTTCACTGGTCGAACTAGTGAAATACGTAACACTGACCGAATCAGTGGATTCTCACTGATTCTCAGTGACCGACTTCTAGCTATTTGAATCAGTGAAATTTCACTGAAAACCAGTGAAATTCCACTGGTTCAAACTAAGAGAGCCACCCCCCATGTAACACTTGTTCTCAATTTTCCCTGTAGTTTTTCGTCATTGTGTAACACTAGGCCAGACCCCCTCCCTTCCCTCAAATGTGTTACGTAATCTATGGATGCTCCCTTGCATGATGTGATGAACCACTGATGAAGAAAATTGGGAAACTAATGGGAGTCATTTTTTTTTTCTCGGCTTCTATTCTTTTCTAGTTTTCTGGAAATTTTGTTTATTTATAAGATTTTCAAACAAGAATAATCTTTAGTTGAACGAGAAATGTAAACAAAACAATTGAATCTTCGATTAAATATGTAATACAATTTCTAACCAACAAATTTTCTCGTTACGTTCTATTGGGTTGGTGATTCATGTCGATCGGTTTCTCATGTACTGTTCGGTTAAAATTGCAAATATTTTGTGGCGAAGTAATATTTTTGGTCAAAGTATCAACATCTTGGTAGAAAGATAAACTACTTTTTTGGAAATTCTTCTTCTTTCGGTTGGAAATTAATTTTTTCCGATCAAAAATGCAATGCATTCATTTTTGGCTAAAATCAAATTTTTTTCGTTTCATCCCAACCATCTGATTAGAATCATGATCAATTTTGAGAATTTACAAACATCTAAGTGTCAAAATATGGCATAATGCTGCCTCGCATACATAAAAAAATGAGGTTAAGGTCATAAGTTTGTCTTTCTTTATGCTGAGATCCCTTGATCAATCCTTCATATAGACGAATTACACTGACTTTCATGCCTACGATCATAAAATAAAACATTTTAAGCAGATGTAAAGTTATCGTTTCTACAAGGAACAATGCGATACCTTATTGCATCCTGCTTATTGTATATGCATATCACAGCTGGATTGATATTACCCAATTAAAAATGAATACTTTACGCAGTTGATAATAAAAAATCATTTTCTCACTTCTATTATTTGTCGAACCTATAAAAAATAGAAATTTAATTATTTTGAGGGGAAGCTCTCGAGCCAATATTTTTCCGATTACATGACAGGGATGTAAATAATATGTGATGTATATGAGATAGTATAACTTCATATTTATTTGCTGTAAATAAAGCATTGTACCATATACATGTTCAATTTTTTATTCCCTGCTTGAAAAATAGTCAATTATTCTCAGGCTGACATTTTTTGCAACATTTGGAAAGACAAAGGCTAGAAATTGTACCCGACTCATTCCGAAAAGCAGCAGGGCAGCCCACGTAATGCGAAAAAAAATCAAATGGTTGAAAGGAATAAATGTATCATCTCAAATATAGATACTCTTGTATTAAAGACAATCAATAGTCCTAAACTCAATCGATACCTATTTAACTTATTTACTTAAAGAGGATAACTTTTCAAGAATCAGCGATATCCAAACGTACCCTGCTAAAAATGCCAGATAGGATCCGATAGAGACGGATAGCATTCGAAATTTCTTCGCATCTATCCAGATTCTTATACGGTATTTGTGTCT
>WSXT02237513.1:0-15827 GCA_011762715.2 Neuroterus valhalla
TCCCTTTCTTCTTTCCCTTCTCCTGTAAAATCTACGCAAGGCTGCTAAGGGCCCTTTTCTCGTAGCGCGTCACATATATCGAAACGGAAGAAAACGAATTGCAAACGGATTCTCCAATTCGTACTTTTGTGAAACTTAAGGAACACTTTTTGTGCTTTTTTCCATCGACGTAACCTCCATCGACGTAACCTTACTTTCGACTTGTCAGGGCGGCCAGACAATAAACTGCGCCTCTTCGAAAAACTTTTGCAAAAAAGTAATGAGAACGGAGTTTTTTAATGATTTTTTCAGTCATAAAAACACCGGAATGAACAAAGAATCTGATTTTTATAATTGAAACCAAAGAAATATTCTTATCAATTGGGAACTATTTGACTCCCTTCAATCCTGAATTTCGTTTGACAGATTAACAGAGGTTGGGCTTATTTAATCCAGTTTCATTTAGCTTTAAGCTGCATTAACGGTTGTTTATGTACAGACATTCAATGAAATTATAAAAGTTTATCATTAAACATGTTTCGTTCAAATCTCATGTTTAGATCTGATTGAAAGTGTAACTTAGAATTTTCTGTGCAAATTGTGTTTTGTGAAAACACTGAAATATGAAAACAGTGTTTATTCATCAATTTAATTAAATGTAATATATATATATATATATATATCATTATATTGTTCATGGACATGTTGTTTATTTATGAATTTTAACGTTCTTTATTATGTATAATTATGTTTTTAGTAGGAAAATTACCAGTGAAGTGGCAATAGGTGAAAAGCAAAAATCAAATGCACTAGCAAAATTTTATAAGAAGAGGTAAGATAACGAAGAGAAAAGAAAGATAAGGCGGCAAGAGAAAGGCGTAAAAGAATTAGTCCTAGACCTATTGGAAAAGCAAATGAATAAATTAAATATAGATAATCAGGCAGAAATCACAGAAAGGCCAAAAAGAAAATGTCGTAAGAACAGTTCGCAAAGCTTAATATCTAAAAACCTTCATTACATAGAAGAAGTTAATATTTTTTATGCAAAAAATGTAATATGAAAAAATTACTCTTATTTGTTATTATCAGATTGTAATAATGGTATTATATTATATTATGATATGTACAAAGAGAAAAATTTAATTTTTACGTAAAATCTTCAATTTTCAAACTATAATGGAAAGGTTGATTTATTTCATCTGAAAAAAGTTAATAAGACAAAGCGTGACGTCAAAACGCCCAACAAGCTTCCAAAATAAATTTGTAGAGGGTATACTTTCAGAAGATCTTTTTTATGGCAATAAATTTGTACATCATGGGATAAGAGTAATAAATATCGAGTCGTTCATAAATTATTCGTAATTTTTATTTTTGGAAATATATAATGCCTTTTCATCTCGATTAAGGACATGACAACATGATTAACACATACTAGACGAAAGGGAGGTTTGGGAGTCGGACGCAAAGAAGAATCGTTGAAATAATAAAAGAAGTATATATATATATGTTTTTTGAGATTATTCAGAATATTATTAAGTAGCACATTCAAAAAAGAATCACAGAAATTCCAGCAACTATTAGAGAAAAAACTATGCACAAGCAAAATTATGATTTAGAATGAACCAGCTATTGCCATTAGTTTCAGAAAAAGAGACTTTTCGCTCATATGCAATCTTTCTATAAATATTGATGAGTATTCCCTCAAAATCTTATGCTGTTTCGGAATAATTATAGTTATTGCGTTTAATTGGATCTATATAGCTGACGCAACAATAAATAATTTTTTTCTCTTAAAGGCAGATTCACATTTTGGGTTCGGATTTCCTGTCATGAGTCCTCTTAGTTAGAAACTCAATATTTTGGTCGAAATAAAGAATTATCATTCGATGAATTTAGATTTGTAGTCTGAAATAAAGAGAATATTAGAAATATAAGGTACCTAATGGGAAATTCAGTTTATTATGAATTTGGTAAACGTACCTTGAGTCTGAGGAACTTCCTTATCCTTTATTATCGTCCCTACGATCCATTTCGTTCTGCATATCTTGTAATGCTCTCATTACTTGCAGAGTTAATCTTTTCAATTTCATCCTCTGATCCTCACCATTACGAATTATTCTTTCATTTTTTTCCAGATTCTTCTCAGATAATTCAAACTCTTCGACTTTGTCCATCTCTCTGATTTCATCCTTCATTTTATCATCACTTTTGGCAACGCTTTGGTTTTCTTTATTCAGAGTATTTGTTTCTGTAGAATTCTTTTCTGGTAGAGTCGATTTTGTGTCATTAGAATTTACCCCATCAAAGTGATTATCATCAGAAGTAGTTTCAATATAAAATGATGGACTAGATTTGGCAGGTAGACTTTCAGTATAATTTGTTTTATTTTCATCCATAGTTTGAACTACTTCAGTAACAAATGTATTATCCGAACCAGAGTCATTATTTTCTTCCGTTTCCCGGTTCTCAGAAAAATTTTCACTTGTGCGATTTACTTCTTCCAAGTTTTTCTGAACTGAAGCAATTGTCTCATTTTCTATGTCTGGCAAAGCCCTAAGTTGAGGTACAGAAGATCCAAATTTTGAAAGAGCTCCCTGAGCTATATTAATATGTCCAGCAAGGCCAGTTCCAATTACCGGAACATTACTTACTAAGTTTAATGGAATCATGTTCGCTAATGTGGCAGGATTGAACATAGTAATTATTGATCCTGGGTCGGGGCTCATCTGATTACCTTCTGATGAATTTGGTTGAGAAGTTTGAGGATGATCAACATCAGAATTCTGCTGATTATTGGAATAAGAACTTTGCTGAATATTGAGATTAGGTTTTTGCTGATTATTATGTTTGGAATTTTGCAGATTATTCGAAGATTCTCCATTGGTCGAATTAGAACCATTCTGATTCACAGATCCTGAATCAGTAACTGCATTTATTCGTGAAGCAATGGGTAAATAATTTAGAAGATTATTTCCTGCAGCTCGTGACGTTCTATCGCCTTCATCATAATCAACCATCAAACGACTTTGAACTTCTGGAGAACTTTCCGGAATTTCTTTAGCATCTGTATTTATTTGCTCAGAGGTAGATTCATTTCCAGCACTTTGAAACTCATTTTGAAGAACTGTATTTTGACTCTGATGAGAGTGTGGTAATAGAGTATTTGATGCAGGTGGTGTTGATGCAGTGGATGAACGCAAAATTGTTTCGATCATTTTCTTAATATTCAAATCGGACTTTGATGCTTCAGCTATTCTTTCATTTTCTTTCAAATTGTGTAACTCCTGTTCCAGAGTTTGCTGTTTTAAGAGATATAATTTACCAGCCGTATGTGATGCGAATTGTAGAAAAATTTGCAGGATTTTTTCGTTTTGGGAAATCGAATTCGGATCGTATTGGTATGTTGATAGACTAACATGTGGTGACTGGGGACGGACCTGGAACATAGATTATAAACAATAAATTAAACATCGATTTTTCGATAGAATCATTCGGAAGACAAGAAGACTAAACAGGAAATGTCAACCACTTATTAAAAAAAATAAAATATTTAAATGAGGATTTTTACCACAGTAATAAAAATGGTTATGAAAGCCAAGAACAAGAGGAAGTATTTCGCCATCATGTTTACGGTAAGTCAGGATCTAAACTATAAACTCTTAAGTATGATGTTCTGATTATGCTTGTGTTTAAACTTTAATGAACTGGATTTAAGGAGGCACGCCGTAATTGAGAATACTACGAACCAGATGCTTCAATCAGCAGGCTAAATGACCATAACGAACCTTCGTCTTTATTCCTCTTTTACAACGTAGCACTGTTAAATAAGCCTTCTTGAAAAGAAATTTAATTCGTTACGAATAGGATAGAAAGTTCTGCTGTATTACACTTGTAAACAAAATGTCTCACAAAGGAAAATTTCAAATAGGACTTTTCGTTTCCGTAGTAGTTTTTTTCTACTTAATTCAGATCTACCCACCATTTTTTGGCTACAATGAAGTTTCCGAGTTTTCTTCATTGGGAAATATATTTGAAAAGTTACAAATCGCGCTATAAATTGATGTAACAAAAAATTTGGAACAACGAGTGACACATGATTCTTTCGTAAATTTCAATGCACAATCTAACTTCCACCTTACTTTTACATTAGTTCAAACAGTTCCCAAAGTAATAACTAGAAGATAAAAAAAAAATAATTAAAATGAATAAAGTTCTAGTTCCAAGTTAATGCAAGATACATGGAAGAGTACCAAACAGAAACTCCTGATCAGCTGACAATTCGAAGACTTATGTTCATTTATGGTGAATAATCTTACTTGAATTGTTTCTAATATAGAATACACATGTGTCATGAATACGGAAAATACTCATTGCATCTTGTAGGATACGTTAAGATATCTCATTCGATTTTTAAAAGTGCCAATTCCTAATAAAGTCCTCGCTAACGATTGCTTATTTAGTAAAAGATGTTGAGTTTTCTTATATTCTGGTAAAATTTTTATTGATGGAACATTCAACATTTCGCCCTTCGAGGAAGGGCCTCTTTAGACCACCAACTATGTATATTAGCCATATTTGTCTTTAATGAAGCAAGTCACAAAAGAAAATTTCGGAGTTGAAAAGTCCTTGAGTTTGATCAAAATATTGCTTCATATTGTCGATGATATTTGTTACAGAATTGTTCTCAATAAGCAGTTTCCTGAGCTTATAAATCATTATAAAGGAAGTAAGGTATTCAAATAACAATTATTTTTGGTGGGTCATCACTTCATCCTTATACCCAAACAAGAGTAGTACTACTCTTAGGACTATACTTGAACGATAAAATAGGACGGAGGGAAGTAGAAATCTTTCAAAGTAGAATAGAATACAAACTTCGTGAATGTGCTAGAACACATACTCATTGATATTGATAAAAAGAACAGGATAAAAAGATAGAAGGAAGGAAAAAGGAACTAGTGGAAATAATGAATAAAGTGAAGTATAACGTAAGAGAATATATATAGAATATTCTGACAGAAGAAGAGGATAGGAATTATGAATGAAGTTTTCATAATATAAATTTATATAACATTGTTAGTGCAAAGAAGATTGAGAAAGATAAGATAGAATAAATCGAATGAAGAAAATATAGAAAACTGATAGAAATCAAATGATACAAGGTTTCAAAACAACATCGAAGATAATACAAATTTGTGAAATGAGGAATTGAATGAAAATAATGTTATTAGGCCGAATAGAATTACAAGAATATTTTTTGGAGGAGGGAAAGTGGTAAAAGAGAATTGAAAATATTTATTCATTTTTAGGAGAAAAAAGTATTCGAAGGTATCAAACAGGTTAGAAAAGGGTGAGTTCTATAAAAAGGGAATAGGATCTTTGTTTCCCAGCATGACAATATTTTAGGCTATCCGACTTCATGCTGTATGTTCATTTACCTTTGAGGATGATCAATTTTTTCCGTATAGAACTTATTTGTGAATATTAATTCTATTGATACATAAAATTGCTAGCTCGAAGTTTTCTCTAATCCAATTACGTGCTATAATTATCAAGTGGGATCAAGTCCATATACTCGATTTACAAATTGTAATTGCCTGATGCGAATTGAGCAAGTCTCATAAACTGGAGGTTGATCTTTGGTTGACCAAAGCCATCTCGATGATTGGTCTGTATAATAGAGTTATAAAACCTGATTGCTTTATTCTATTATTCCTCCAATTTCGAAGTGATTTCTGAAATTAATATGGGTTCATCGATTCATCAATACTTTTGTCAGGTAATTTCAGAATCTGTTCTTACCTCCAAAAAAATTCTTTGGCGACAGTTCATTAACTTTCAAGGTCGTAAAGTCAATAAAAAGGCAGCAATACTCTCTGTGGTTGGCAAACATTGTCCAAAAGCCTCCAGCAGTAATGGCTCCTCTCTTACTGTTGTTTCATAATCTTCAAAAGATATTTTTCCATCATGATCGACGTCTAATTTTTTTAGAACTAATTCAGATAGGTCCCTTACTCCCTCATCTGGATCTTCTTCACCAGGATGTTTTATCAAACAATTCCTAATGTTTTGTTGATGAAAAAAACGTATTACTTTCCTATACAATCTCACAATAATAACTGATAGTATTTCTATTCTATGTTTCGATAGTTTGAAATATGGTTTCTGATGTTATTTCATATACTTAGTGACAAAAATGTAGACCTAAAAATTGGTTCGAGGGTTCATGTCATCATATTAAAATAGAAACGCACTTGAAGAGCTGAAATATTTCGTCCTTTGTGATGTAACCATCGCTATTCAAGTCATATACTCTGAAGCAAAAAGTAATTTTTTCTCTTTGATTCCCTCGTAAAAAGACATCTAGGCCCATAATCCAGGGTTCCAATCTAATTGCACCCTCGCTGTCTTTGCCCCAGTAGACAAACATTCGCTCAATTAATGTATCTTCTGTTATAACGTCAAATGTATTGTGAAGCAATTCACGGAATATAGCTCTATCAATACCCTAGAAGAATAAGAATAAGTTTATGTACCAAAGGAAAAAACTTCTCTAAATCTAGATAATCAATTTTACGATAATATATTCTTTGAAGCGGAAATATTATTCACATATTAGTAGCATACAATATTTATTCCAAAAAGTAATTACTCGCCTCTATAGCTTGTAATGGTGTTGCAGATCCACTACAACTTGCCATTTGCCCAGCACGTTCTTTAGGAGCGGTTGTCAGTTTGCTATAAATTTTGCAGAGTGTTCCTAGTTCCAATCTAAAAATTTAACAACATAGTTGGTTTTATGAGGTAAATCACTGTAAATAAATACAAAACGTTACTTATAACTAACCGAAATACAATTTATATTTAACTTTGTAGTTCTTGTTTACAAATTTCTAGTTTTTTGCAACATCTTAAAATTGCTCATTTCCTCTGCTTTAGGACTGAAATGCAGAAACTTTAGTGGATATCTCAAGTAATTGAAAACTTTCTGAAAACGTCATCTTTCTTAGCGTTTGCGTGATCCAAGACGGCCAAACTATACTCAACTTTTTATATTACTTCAAAGAATATACTTGAGAGATTGTGAAAGGACTCAAGTTGAATTTGAAGTTTCTCCCTATAATGCCAAAAATTATGAACATCCTTGAAAGAAATAGTTAACCAAAAATATAATTCTATGATAATAATGACTGTAGGTTTCGTCTATATCAAATCTTATAACTGGAGCATGACTAATCTCGAGTAAGTTCAACCCAAAAGTGCTTGCACCTCGAATATAAGGAAAAACATGAATATCAGGTCATAGTTTAAAATTGTTTCTTTCCTGCTATCTTTGAAGTTATATCCTTACTAGATCTTTCGTGTATCTTTTAATACACAAAATAGAAGGAACCAATAGTATATCATGTTTTTCAACGGTTTTTAACATTTATTATTCATAAACATTCTTTTTTTCTCTCATAAAGAACGTAAAGAACATGCACCTTGAGATTATTAAGGTTCCTGAGCTTTAGAAATGAAAAGAATGGGGTTTTATCTCTTAAATGCAAGAAATCTAAGTTTCAACGATTCAAAATATAATTTTTCTGGGAAACGATGCGGAGAATGAATAGCAATTTAGTTCACAATTATTTTTGAAAAATTGACTAAAGAATAGAATATATATATATAATAAATAATAGAATAGCCTTTAGTTTATCGATTTCCGAAATTCATTTTTGAACATGTCTGTTCCTATCACTTTGAAATAAGGTTTCTCCAATCTCAGTAATATAAACCAATATTTCTACACTTCTGAGCTAAGAAACCTTAATTGTTTCATTGAACTTGTCATTCGTTTGCTAGTGAACTGAAAATCAACGTTTTTCGACGTCATTTCAGTCGATTTTCTCCGAATAGGTACACAAAAATAAAATCAAGTTAGGGTAAAATTTGATAGATCCGGGAAGGAACATTTTTGAAAAAAACTGCTACTCCCAATTTTTTTGTTCTCGAAAAAGATGAGAGAAAAAACACACAGGAGGAATCCCTTAATTACGTACACATAAAGAGAACCTGGATATGCAAGCACTTTGGAGTGTAAATTGTTCGAGTCGTGTTGTGTGGAAGGTTGGCATGTTAAAACCTGCCAAGTCGCAAAAAAAAGACTATTCAGGACACCAAAACAATCTTCCTTTTTTTCATTTTCAAGATGAGAATCTGGTTAATTAGTTAATAATAAAGTCCTAATAATTATGTTACTGTAAAGATAAAAAATAATAATACTAATGGAGTCACGCGCATGGAATCAATAAAATTGAAGTTGGCATTGCTTATACAATGATTTATTTCGAAAAATTTTTTAACGCCTCATTGTTTCTGAGAATCGTATTGGTAATAATTGCACTGGAAATAAACACCTACAGAAATATTTTATGTTTGAAAGGAATTTTTTTCAGAAAATATATCCAATTATTTTAATTCATGTAGTTTCAGAAAAATATTTTAGAAGCTATAAGAGACTATAACCGAACTATTTTCTCTACGCTCACCGAATTTCGGTGAACCTAGGCACACATTAAGCTCCTAATGTGTGCCTAATCTAGGCTCTTGAACATTAGAAATTTACTTCATTGTATGCAAGTACTTTTTCATAAAATTTCAAGTACAAGAGAACAATAGAAAAAAAACGTAAAAAGGAGACCTTCCTCCCTGTGAAGGTTTTTCGATGTCGATTGCTGCAGAACGAAACCAGTAAAATTGAAGTCTAGTTAAAAGATTTTTGAAGAGGACGTCAAACCAAAGGAAGAATTTCCGATGAAATGAAGACTTTTGAAAATGCTATGACTTGGGCGGTTCTCCTGTGTCACCCTTTGGAACAAATTCAGAAAAAAACTACTATGATCGTATTCTGAAATTCATGGCGAGAAATATCAATAACTTTCAGAATGAATGACAAAAACTATGCTTCTTCCAAGTGCAAACACATAATGTAAGGTGCGTTAAGAAGTTTATTATAAATTTGCATTCTAAAAAGTAGAAAATAAAAAGTAGATCAGAATAATAAAACTTGATCTAAAAGAACTTGAAGATACCAGGGAAACTGGTGAATATAAAAACGCGATGTCAATATTGGAAACCCATGGCAGTTAATTCATGTGATTTGTTGGCAAAAAGGGTAGATTGTTTTTGATACTGTCAAATTATTTTAGGTCAAGTTGTATGCCCTTTATTCGAGCATAGTACATATCCATATAGTCATGTATAATTTGACTCGTACTTGGTGAAATTTGTTTTTTTCTTCAAGGACTCAATGATCTTGGCGTAATAAGCAGCACTTTTCATGTTGGAATCTGTTCTTGGTCTTCTGCGTCTCCTTTCTACAACAGTTTCCGGTTTCTGGTCTGACAAAGTCAACTGTTGTCTTCTCAAAGTAACCGAAGCTTTGCGACTACGCGCCAGAAATATGGAAACGCTTTTCATGACCATCGCTGCAGCAGGACCGGTGAAGGTTGGCCGACCGTTGGCGCCGTCGCCGTCGAAACATTCCCCACCAGGTCGAAACGCAGTAGGTAGCATCGCACTTTGGACCTCCGACATATATCTTTAAAAAATTTAATTTTTTTCATTCCAACTTTAGAATGTGAATCTAGATACGTTACTAACAAAGTTAGAAAAAATTAGTCAATTCGTATAGTAAAAATAAAACAAATGTATTAGAAAAATTACTCAATAGTAATCACACAAGCATAGCAGAGGTCTAAACTTCACAATCAAATGATCATTATATTTTATGAAAAAGTCCGAATGGAAGGACATTTTTGAGGTCCAGCAACTTTTTCGAAAAAATCCGTAATACATGAGGCACAGAGAATAACAACTAGGTAAAGCCCAATTTTTTCAGTGAATCGTTTTCTTGCAGTTTCAAGTACTTCATTCAGGTCAAGACTCCTCGAGAAGCGCAAACTCTTACTATTTGTTTTAAATACAAATATGAAGAATGGTTTTTGGAATAATTGAGAATGACATCTGATATGTAAAATCTATTTGGTTTTTCCTTGATTTTACTCAGAAGTAATGAAAAAGATCAAACTTATGCTTTTCGTCACGTGTGATTTTTTTTATAATAAAAGATATTTGCAATCGCTTTTCAAGCTTACTATATGTATGAACCGTGCACTAGGCAGGAAACTCAATCTCGTTATTCATCCCGTCCACTTGAAAGTTTTTTTCAAATATTTAAGAACAGCTGCTACAATTTTTCCAGAATTTTCTGGATTGGGTCGTATCACTAAAAATGTTTTTCGTTTCTCCTAAAAAATTTCATTTCTTTGGGCATTGACTTGCTGTCATTCTCAGTTCTTCAAGCGTAGATGCCATTGCCAACCTATTCTTAAATAAATAAAGAACAAAAACAAATTATTATACTTTTCATTCAGATTCCAATGAACGAAAAAAAACTTAAAAGGATGCCTTGATTCTCAGTTTATGCATGAATTAGTAAAGTACAATATCATGGATATACTGCTATATGTACTGCTATTTTCAGCCGCAAATATAATAAAATTTCTTTGTATTAGATTCTATTGCCATAATTTATTTCATAATTTAAAAAATACAATTTTCCAATTAAAGGATTATGGAAAGAATAGAGTTTTCCTTGTAATTCATTCAGTTACACTTCGTCAATAACATTAATCATGACAGGAATAATTCTACAGGTATGAAAAAATATGAGGTGTTTTATTTGCGACCTTGTTCTGCGAATTTAACAGCTTTGCATGTCACTGGTACATTATTTCCGGCGCTTCAACTTTCAAGCTTGCAACAACTAGTTTTAGGTCATAACTTACTGAATGTACAAAGACGTTAAACCAGTTATGTATGTTAACAGCACGAAATAATGCACACGATATATCTATAGATTGATGTATCTCTTTTACACGTTTTCCGACATTGGTTTGTTAATAACCAAAATTATTCAATGAATCAATCTCTGAATCAGATGTTTTCTGGCCTGTATGTTTTTTAACTTCTAATTTTTATTAATCATTGAGTGGAGTTTTATTTTCACTTACTAAAAAGCTTCTATTATTATTTAAAAAAAGAAACAAATAAAAACCTCTTGAAGAGGGAGCTGGTGATCATAAAAATAAAGACTCCTAACACTGTAAGACTCAGATTGGTTCTCAAATGTTTTCTCAACTCTTCCAATAAAATCAGGGCTATCCTTACCTATGCAATTCTTGTTTTCAAGTACTCTCCTGAGCTTTTAAATTGGTTAAATACCGACCTTAACAGGATAAACAGAACCATTCGCTTTTAAATGACTAAGCATCGAATGCACCACAGCAATGCGTCGATTGGAAGGGTAGTTCTACCACGACATGCGAGACTATTTTATCAGCAAGCGCGATGTTGCGCTCTACAATACCATCTGTGAAGCAGATCTCGATTACACGACCTCGAACTTGTCCGAAGCGAAAGCCTTGAATATCCGGGCAGAAAACTGAGACGAATTAGAAACCCAATGAAGACGAACAGTTATCTACGGCAAGCACCCCAGAACCTTAGATCAATATAAAGTGGATGAAGAGGCATCTAATATTTGGCTGGAGAAGAGGATCCTGTTTCCAGAAATAAAGGGATTCGTGATAGCGATTCAGGACAGAGTTGTCGGCACCAGAAACTATCGCAAGCATGTTTTACATTAAGGCGTATTCTACAGGTGCCGATTGTATGAAGGTACCAACGTATACATCGAGCACATTATTTGAGGGCTGTCGCGCAATGGCTTGGAGAGATTGCACGCACGGACATAATGATGTAGCGTGCATTAGGCATCAGCAAATTGCCCAGAACCTAGGAATCCTAACAGAATGGATGCCTTTTTACAGATACACTCAATTTCCTGTTTCGGAAAACGAAGATTACATCGTATGCTGGGATGTTACCGGATGGATCATTGTATTCGGGCAAATTGACCTGACATCGTGATGCTTGAAAAAAGTAGCGAAAAAATTTACAGGCAACCTAAACCACGAAGATCCATAAGTATGGTGTGCTAAGGCAAGGAGACGAGTTGGTATGGAGGAATGTGAAACATGCTTCTATTCCTCCTATCGTGATTTCGGCTACAGGCAATATACACACTAGATGCAACAAACATCTCGAATGTCTAGGAGTCAGTAAAGTACTAGCAGCGGCCTTAAGCGCGGTTTTACTGGACACCTGTCGCATTTTAAGGAATCTCCTTGACCTTCAGGAATTTTTTGACTGAAACTCTGTAGAGTAACAGCTATTAGCTATAAAAAAGCATCCAGAGGTGAAGCAAGTGGTCTTCAACAAATTCTGCTGCTGTGTAATGAAAACATTATTACATGACGAACTTTGGATCACACCAATAACTTGATATTTTGCCTGCCACAAAATCTGCGCAACAAATTCCGATAATATTAAAAAAAATAATCATAATAATCTATCAAGTTCTCTGTAAAAAAATTCAGAGGTGACGCAAGTTGCCTTCAAGACACTCTGCCCCTGTGCACTAACAACATTCTTGAGCTTCTTTCAGCTGGCGCAATCTTGCCGAACTTCAATGCTCCGGAATCGGGATAAACGGATCGATCCCGAAAAATATGCCAGATCGAGGCTACTGACAGACTGACCTTGATTGGGTGGGTCCCTGTGGAGCACATGGTTTACCTAAGGTGTGTGCGAACAGCATAAGCCTCAAGTGAAGCAGGCGTAGGATATCACCTGATCTCCGCGTGTCAGCACAGGTATAATTGAAATATCATTTTTTAATATTACAAACGTACGATCCGTATGTGCTACTGCAATCATCAGTAAATAAGAATGAGCAGACGCTTTTAAGGTATCCCCCTTCACGCGACCAGTTGGTACTGAGCTTTTCAAGTAAAGTGGGCCCGCCAGCCCCCCGTACCATAGTAGGCAAGTGGATCGAGGTGTAACTTGGAATCAAGTGGATGCAACTGGAAGCGTGATAGTGCCCTTTCAAGTAGTTAACCCTCTTGAGGTAGTTATAGTGAAACGGTGAACACCAAAGAATATCACTTAGGAGAGTTGCTCTTTGGAATTTTCCTTCAGTGCGTGGCGACAACGCCTACTTTAAGCTGGCGCAATCTTGCCAAACTTCAATGTTACGGAATCGGGATAAACGGATCGATCCCAAAAAGTCTGTCAGATTGAGGTTTCTGACGAACTACCCTTCATTGGGTTGGTCCCTGTGAAGCACATGGTTTACCTTAGGTGAGTTCGAACGCCATACGCATTAAGTGGAGCATGCGTAGGATATCGCCTGATCTCCGCGGGTCAGCACAGGTGTCATTGAAATATCATTTTTGAATTTTAAAGACGTGCGATCCGTCTGTCCTACTGCAGTCATCAGTAAATAATATAGAGGAAACGCTTTTAAGGTATCCCCCATCACGCGACCAGTTGGTACTAAGCTCCTTAAGTGGAGTAAGCCCGCCAGCCTCCCGTGCCGTAGTAGGCGAGAGGATTGAGGTGTAACTTGGTATCAATGGGAGTCAACTGAAATAATGATGGTGCCTTTTTAGGTTGGTAATCCTCTTAAAGTAGTTATAATTCTCTCACTCTCTCTCAATCTTAATCCGTCGCGGAGAAGCGACCCCGCTTAGATGAGGCTCAAGCAAGCGCAGGGAAATTTCGGAAGTATCTATGAATCCTTTTGCCAAACTTCTCTCTCTAATTCTTGGATGCTTCTTCATCCTATTCTTATCAAGAGAAATTTTTCCTTTCCGAATAGAAGGAAGGTTTGCATATGGCTGAAATGGATGTTGACTTTTATGGAACCTTTAGGTATATAAGCAATTGGAGGACTTGCTTCTGTTAGCTAGATTAAAAACGTCAGACGAAGGGTTTTCACTTAGTTCTATTCTATGCCGTTTGGATCTGGAAGGAAGTGAAAGTGGCATTGAAATCTTTTTTGCCTCCTGGTCGAGCAATTAGAAAATTTCCTGTTACCCGTCAGGTATAAACATCGAGGGCGAAATAGAAGGTTTTCCAGGGAAACTCTGCGCTTAAGAACTGAAAGCAGACAGCTGTTTAAAATTTGTTCATGCTCCATAGAGAGCGATAGAAAAAACTTTTGGTTTCCAGCATGATTTCAGACAAAGAGCAGGAAATGGATAGCTTGATGTGCTTGAAAACCTCAGAACCTAGTTATAAGTGGCTATGATTATTTTACTTGTTCTAAAAATTCAGGGGTCAGGGTGGATTGAGTACGCTACCGGGTTTTTTAACCTTGGCGTAAGCATGTTACTAGAATTTTTCATATGACGCTCAATTTTTGAAACCTTGATGTCCAATTCGATGTTCGTCCTGCTCGTGAGTTTAGAACCTTGTATAATCACCTGGATCCTTATGGGGCAGCCAAAGCATCAGGATTATAGTTTTCTTTCAATGTTTATTCGTCGAGGCATAGTGATCCCGCTAGTCAAACTGATGCGATACTTAGGCAAGTGCTTCACATATGTATTGAAGAAAGTATCAGCTCTTCAAAGCAAGTCAAACTCTACCTAGAAGACGGCTTAGCTTCTAATCTTAGTAAAAGTCAAGGGCAACAGTGACTTGCTTCAACCTGCTTGATTATAGATGGTAAGCTTGACAAGGGAAAAGAATGGAGGAGGGGTTCCCGGATGGCTGTCTTCAAATGTATCGACGGCGAGCCCCCTGGCCTGCCACTTCCAGCTAAGACAGTGAATCAGACTACCAGGGGAACCCCTGGTGAACTCCAAGGATGTGATTAAGGTATGTTTTCCAAGACTGTTCTCGCCTACTACAAGAGATCAGTGCACCTGGTGGGAGAAGTGGTAGTGGAACCTCAAAAATTCACTTGACCTCAGATAGGTCTCAAACAGCACACAAAGCAGAGTTTTTGGTGGAACAAGAAGGAAAGGGTGCAGAATTTACATGAGTAATGCGCCCTATGCCGAGTTTAATCAAGGAACAGGAGAATCAAGCAACGAACACAGAAGGCTCGATGCTTATAAACAGACGCTGGATCAAATGGTACAAAAGATTAGGGAGGTTCACGAAATACGCAGACCAATTTGACGCCAGGGCAGGAGATTGCTAGTGCTCAATCCACTCCATGAAATCAAGGAGCAGACTCTGTCATTAGTAAATTTTATTATTATAAAGAAAGTGGCCTCGTTTCATCGATAGCATCTGTCATGAAAAAGAGCTTCACTTTTTGTGCAATAAAGCTCTTACAAGTGATAAAGTTAAAACTATGGTCCAGCTCCTCCTCTTTCAAAATGAACATGCCTGAAGCACAGCCACTTTAATTTAGTACCCCAAAGCAACCATATCTAATACTTTTAGGAACGAAACGACGTAGAGGTAAATATGCAGGAACACAAGTATGTTGGTCGCAGAATCGGAAGAGGAGCATCGGTAACATCGGGGTCATTGTGACCCTTTCTGGACAATGATTCCAACAAAGGCTTCCAGAGATCTGCCCAGTTTTGTGGTTCAACAGGAGGGAAGAAAGACCTCATTCCTTCTGGGGAATAAGGAGAAAGATCGAAATTGTCATCATCAATTATTTAAGAATACATTTTTCTATGTTTTAAATTATTTAAAAACTTCCAATATAATATAAAATGATCTTCAGTTATAAAAAACAACACAAGTGACAGAAAACATGAGTTTAATCCTCTTCATTACTTCTGGGTAAAGGGGAGGAAAAAAGAGAAGGGCTTCATCCAGTTGCCATATTCATTTCACCATATACATACAACCACCTCAACTATAACCACATAAAAAGATTTTCGAAGAAAGTAGACTCTACCTAGTTGTTATTCTTAGTGCCTCACTGA
>WSXT02237524.1:0-15827 GCA_011762715.2 Neuroterus valhalla
CAAAATTGATTTATTTTGCAATGTTTGATCTGTTGTGTTAAAGGATGTTTAGAATGAACGTCATGAATAAAAAAAAGTCTTAGCGTTTTGCGACAAATATAAATATGTTACTCCTAGTCGACCAGGAAAATTGAAAAACATGACCGGGAAGAACCGGGAAGTGACCGGGAATTCGAAATCGTCCGCCGAATCGCCACCCTGATAAAATTCTGAGTTTATTACAGGTAGACTTACATTTGTAGAATTATAATTTTGAATTTGGTACAAGGAATTTTAGTTGAGAAATATAACTTTGGCTATAGAACAGGTAGTTCTGTAACGAAATATGATTTGATATGGAATAGTGAATTTTCGACATGGGGCGGCAGTTTTGAAAAATAGTTTCGATTCTGATTGAAAAGGAAGTTTAAAAAAGAACCCAAAAACCCAAAATCGCTGATTCAAATTACAAATATCTTAAACCTTCTAAAATATAAATAAATCTCTTGAAATCTTTAAAAATCTTTTGAAATCATTAAATTGACTGGGAATGATTAATAGCTGACAGGGATGAAATCGGGAAATTACTCAGAATTCAAAATCCTCTATTAGGTAGACTAATAGAATTTTTCTTTAAGAATTTATTTATTTAATTTAGGAATTTTTATTTTTATGCTTCAAATTTCAAACTTTCTGTTGAAAATTGTATCTTTTAGTTGAAAATTAATTTTTCTCTGAAAAAATTAACTATTCTAGATAAATGTTTACCATTTTATTTGAAAATTAGTCTTTCTGGTTAAAAATCCAACTACTTCAGGTAAATATTTACAATTTCATTTGATTCTTCATCATTTTGTGTATAAAATATTCTTTGACAGTTTTTTTTGTTTGTTTAAAGATAGTTTTTTTAAAGTTAGTTTTTTTTTGTTATAAGTAATTTTTGTAACTGAAAATTTAACTTGTCCAATTGAAGATGAAATAGTTTCTGTTAAATATCTCTTTGTTAAGTTAAACATCCATTTTTTCAATTAAAAATTTGAGTAATGAAATTTTCGTTGACAATTTATCTTTTCCAGTGAAACTTAATTTATCTGTTTCAAAACTCAACTCCTTCAGTTAAAGATTCTTTCTTTTGGTATAAAACACTTATGCTCGGTTGAAAATTGGTTTTTTAAACTAAAAATATTCCTGTTCCATTTTTGGTTGAAATTCGACTATTTTCTTAAAACATCATATTTTTTCTTAGAAAATAATTCTTTATATTTGGAAATTGATCTTCTTGTTTGAATATTCACCTTTATGGTTGGAAATTGAAGTGCTCCAGTTAGATATTTAACTTTTTAGTTGTAAATTCATCTTCTTGTTTTGAAATTTAACTGTTCTGGTTGAAGATTTATAATGTTATTTGAAATTCATCACATTGGTTGAAAAATGGATTATTTTGTTGGAAATTTGTGTTTTGTTTTGTTATCGTTCATTGATTTTTTCAATTATAAGTTTAACTGTTTTAAGTTTCGTAAAAAAATGATAGTTTTGTTGAAAATCAGATTATTCTTCCCAAAATTGATTTATTTTGCAATGTTTGATCTTTTGTGTTGAGGTATGTTTATAATGAACGTCATGAATGAAAATAAATTTATGCGTTTTGCTGCAAATATAAATATGTTACTTCTAGTTAACCGGGAAAATTGAAAAACATGACCGGGAAGAACCGGGAAATGACCGGGAATTTGAAATCGTCCGCCGAATCGCCACCCTGATATAATCGTGAGTTTATGACAGGTAATTTCCTTGTAGAATTATAATTTTGAGTTTGGCACAAGGAATTTCAGTTGAGAAATATACCTTCTAAAATATAAAGAAATCTCTTGAAATCTTTAAAAATTCGAAATGATTAAATTTACTGGGAGTAATTAATAACTGACAGGGAGGAAATTGGGAAATGACTAAGAATTCAAAATCCTCTATTAGGTAGACAAGCTAAAACTCTCTTGCGGTTTAAGTTTGTTCGATGTCGGAGTCGCGTGGAATTTGGTCCTAAAAAAGGAGTTCAGAGGTCAGTTGGAAAGGATCCGCGTTCCAGAAGTGCGACGTATAAAAAGATAAGTTGTCCGCGTGGTACTTTGGGAGGTTTCGACGTGAACATCAATTTTACGGATTCCCATCAAACGCATTGTAGTTGCCTCCACTCGTGAGCGAGCGGTTTGAAATTCTTTTCGAATAGACTAAGCCCAGAGAATAACTCACCGAGAAAGGCATGCGCCCATTACATAAGACATAAAATATTAATTTAATGTTTTATAATTTCTCTTTGAAATTCGTTGACTTATGGAACAGGAAAAAACCTCTGAGCATTCCAAAAGTATCTCGTCAAGGTTTTCATTGACAGTAGACTGATTTAAATTCCATTTGAGGGGGCGAAGAGGAATTCATAGCATCACAGCTTTCCCTTCTCGAAAAATGATTAATTTTATAACACTTTTTATTCAGCATTTATTTTGACTGGGGGAAAACCGGGAAATGACCAAAAATCCATTCTAAAACTGGGAATTTACTTGACTTAACCTAGACAAATAAAAATTTGACCAGGAAAATACGAGAAACGACCGCTTTCTTTTTATAAATAAGAAAGAGATCTGATCATTCGATTTGAAGCATGTAAATTTCCTTTAGTCTGTTTCTGCAATATTGAATATATATCTATACATTATGAGAAAAATATTTTTTTTTTTCATGATAAGAAAAACCTTTTGCGAATTTCTTGCTCCGTGAAATTTTTTAAGCTTATAATATTAAAATTATAATTCGGATTTGAAAGAGAGTAATTTTTAAAAAATCGCTCTTCCAATTCCAATTTCGTCACAATTTAAAAGTCCCCTCTTTTTAATTTTAAATGAAGGAACTACTTCAAGAAGTTTTAGGAGTAGAAGCAATATTTTTGGAGAAAAAATATTTCAAAATTAAAAAATTGTTCATTACTTATCCACCATTCTTAAGTTGAATAATCAACGACTTGATTGAAAGTTAAACTTTTTTTGGAAATTGATTTTTTTCCAAAGTGCATTATTAAATTGAAAATTCCCCTCTGGTTGAAAATGTAGCTACTTCTTTGAAAATCAGTTCATCTAATTGCGGCTAAAATGCCAGTAGTTCATTATTAGTGGAAAATTGATCTTTTTTAGTAAAAAATTTAACGGTTTGGATAAGTATTTGTCCTTTCGAATTGAAAATCCAGTATTTTCATTGAAAATTCACATAATTTGTTGAAAAATCCAGATTTTGGAAGAAAATGACCTATTCCTTCGAAATTGAATAAGTTATACAGTAAATATTTTGTATTTTATTCGAAAATTCATCCAGTTACCTATGTTCGTTAAAAAATTAATTTTTGGAACCAAAAACGTCATACTTCCACTTTTTGGTTGGAAATTATTATTTTTATTTTTTTTAATTCAACCATCTTGTTGAAAAACTGTATTTTTTGGCTGGAATTTAATTTTTGGTAAAAAGATTCAATTATTCTACTAAAAGAATCATTTTCCCATTTAGGAATTTGTCTTTCTGGTCTAAAATGCAACTGCTACAGTTAAACATTTACATTTTTGTTTAAAAATTCATCATTTTGTTTAAAAATGTAACAATTTGTTTTAAAGTTAGTTTTTTTGTTGAAAGTTATTTTGTAATTTAATAAGTAATTTTTTTAATTGAAACTTCAATTTATTTCAATTGAAAATTCCATGGTTCTAGTTGAAAACTCATTTGTGTGGCTAAACATAAAATTTTTTTAATTTAAAATTTGAGCAATAAAATTTCGGTTGACAGTTTATTTTGTTTCGTAAAGATTGATTCAACTGTAAGAGAATTCAACTTTTTCAGTTGAAGATTCTTTGTTTTAGTTAAAAACTCTTTTTGGTATGGAATTTTTTCCACCAGAAATGTTACTGTTCCATTTCCGGTTGACAGTAATTATTTTTTCGAATCGAAATTCACCTATTAAAATTAATCTTTTTGTTTGAACATTCACCTCCATGGTTGAAAATTGAAGTATTGTTGTCAAATATTTATAATTTTAGTTGAAAATTCATCTTCTTCGTTTGGAATTCAACTGTTCCAGTTGAAGATTTATAATATTATGCCAAAATCCATCACTCTTGTCGAAAAATTAACTATTTTGTTATATCTGAAAAATATTTTCTAACTCAGAAAGAAAAAAATGTCAAGCAAATTGTTGAATTTTCAATCAAGACAGATTTATGTTTCAACATAGCAGCAGGACTGTAAACCGAATAGAAACATTTTGTACCAAATAGTTGGAATCTCAAACAAAAAGATTCTTTTCCAACTAATTATTTGAATTTTCGTCGAAGAAAGACCGAATTTCATGAAAAATATAGAAAAAATGTTTGAACCTTAAATTGTCATTCTGAATACAAAATATGAGATTTCAACCCAAAAAAGGACGACTTTTCAACCAAAGAGTTATATCCCTCAATTATAGTAGATGAATATTCTACCGGGCAGTTGCATTTCAAATTTTCAAGAAGGAAAGAATTTGAAACAAATTGTTGATTCAAACAAAAAAGACGAGTTTTTTAAAAAAACAGTTGTATTTTCAAGGAAACACATCAATTTTAACCAACTTACGAAATTCCTAATAAAGAATGAAGGGTGAAATTTTAACCCTCACTCAGAATTTATTTCAAAAAATGAGAAAAATGGGGAATAAAGGATAAGTAGGAAATCTTAAATAATATGCAAAAAAGTAGCCAGTTTTAGTCTAATTTTCGATTTTTTGCGTTTTTTCTTCTTAGCTTACATACTTAAAAATACATTGTAACGAATTAGAACAAGAATTTGTTTATTCTCTTGTTTGTCAATTTTTTAATCTTTGATCTATTCGAATCTTTCCTGCAATTTTTACGAGATTCCCATATAATAAATGAATAATAAATGAACTAAATAATATTCTATATCTTTTACATTGTTTTTGTAGAATATAATATCTTTTAGGATATTTTAGAATCTTACACAAAATGATTTGATTCTTTGGAATATTCTTCTATTTCTCTAATTTTTTTCCTAGTCTCTGTAGCCCATTTTATGCCTATATTTTTCCTTTTTTCACAACGATTGAGTCTTTTATTTCATTTAACATGTTTTATAATTCAGTAATAAAAATCTAAAGTCGAATGTCGTCACGGAGATTACACAAGTAGTAATTAGGATTCTAAAAACACGAATGACACAATTATTGTAAATATCAGTTGTGGCAATGAAGATATTAGAAAAAACATTGTTTACATTATTCTATTTTCGTGACTGAAGTGTCATACTGTTATATTCATTATTCATGACATTCTATCTCACTCTAAGAATTTGTGAAAGTTATTTCAAATATTCCTTTAGTGTCTTCAACTAAAATGATCGAACAACTTATTTTCCTTCCATAGTAATCTAAAAGTATCCCCAATAAAGTAAATTCAGACCCCACAGTATGGCCTATTTTTTCCTAATTTTATTTTCCCTTCTATTTTTTCCTTGAATTTGAACAATCTCCCGAAACACCTGGAATAAAGAATTATTACCCAATTTTCCCGTTCGTTAAATGAAGTTTCGGTTTATTTTTCTGGAATCGTAAACAGAAAATTTTTTAATTATGCAACCATACACTTTGAAACTCTAGGAAAATAAATTCTTCGAATGAAATTTATGTAGGTAATACATAAAATTCAATGTGAGACGCTCTAAATTAATAATATTTCAAGTAAAAATGTTCCGTTTTCATTTTAAAAAATGAAGTTTCAACCAAATAGTCGAATTTTCAACAAAATCCAACCGGAAAAGAGGTTTTTTTTCAAGTATGAAGGAATTGAAGTCGACCATAAAAAGAAGAATTTTTAACAATCATTTCTAATCAAATAATTGCAATTCTTACTGGAATAATACCTTTTTAACCAAAGAGTCGAATTTTTACCAAAATAGTTAAATTTTCACCAGAAAAGGTTAATGTTTAAATAAGCGATAAATCTTCAACCAAAAAGGTAAGCTTTGAACCAAATAGTTCAACTTTTAACGAAGTAGTTCAAGATGCAACCAAGTAGTTGGGTTTGTAACAAAAAGTTTTTTTTAGTCAATAAAGAAAAAAAATTCAATCCAGTTGTCCAATTTTCAAACCAAAAAGACGAATTTTCACAAAATGTTGAAAAGTTTGACCAAAGAGATGAATCTACAACCGAGTAAACAAATTCTTAACAAAAGAATTCATTTTTAACCAAATAATTGCAATTTCTACTAGAATAATACATTTTCAACAAAATAGTCGAATTTTCACCCAAATAGTTTCGCACAGAAAATAGAAGAATTTGTTTTTTAGTTTAAGAAATTATATTCCAACAGAAAAAAATGTGTTTTGACCAAAATATTAAAATTTTCACCCAGATAGATAAATTGTCAAATAAACAAACAAATAATTTCCAACCATGCAAGATTTTTGAGTCTCATTTTCAATTAAATAGTTTAATCCAATATTAAATTAAAATAGTTGAAGTTTTTCAATTTGGAAAACTTGTCTACCTGTCTTTTCAACCTGAAAATACGAATTTTTGATAAGAAAATAATTTTGAACCATGAAACCAAATTTAGGAAAGAAAAATTTATGTCTTATCAAAAATGAAGTATGGGTTTTTTGACAAAAAACACTTGGACACTCATAACAATATTACTCTCGAGAATAACTTTTTTTTCTTCATTACACTGTAATTTTTTTCTCAGCTAAGATTTGGACAAGTTTTGACTATCTGCGAGGATACAACTAACAAAAATACATTAGAAAACATTTTCTGAGTTCATGGAAACAAAAAATGTAGGTTTGTAAATAGTAATTCTTGGGTTACCCAAAGCTAGCTAAAAAAGTGTTAGAAATAAAAAAATGATCCTTGTAATTTATTTATTATGTTTCATGTGAATTCGCGGAAATAGAATTTATTTTAGTGCCCTTAGTTGTAACAAAGAAGCAGGTATAAATAAAGATCAGAATACTCGAAAGGAATTTCGAAAATGCACCGCCTCTCATTATATCGCCCGCGAGAAATATTTTGCATTCCTGCTCCAAAACGACTATTTCCAGCTTACAAGCGTGTATTCCCGTGTGACGAACGCTGAACAAAAAGTCTTGACTTAGTTGCATTCCTTTATTTTCCTGCACATGAGAATAATTAGGAGTCACCCACGGTGGGTCAATATTGTCTCTTTTAAGTCCGGAAGAAAAATTATTTCCATGAAAAATACGTCTCTGAATTATTAAAACCAGGGCCGTGTCACATTGGGGACGGAATGTTCGAAACCACCTACAGGTCGCAAATATTGACCAAATCAAACAAAATTTAGCCAAGAATGTTTGTAAAGGAACATAAGCCTATAAACTCTGAACCCGTAAACCCTGAACTCATAGACCCTAAACCCACAAACCCCATACCCATAAACCCTAAACTCACATCAGACCCTAAACCCAAAAACCCTAAAATCCTACACCCTAAACCCATAAACTCTAAACCCATAAACCCTGAACTCATAGACCCTAAACCCATAAACTCCAAACCCACAAACCCTAAACTCATAGACCTTAAACCCACACACCCTTAACTTATAGACCCTGAACTCACAAACCCTAAACTCATAGACCCTAAACACATAGACCCTAAACTCCATAAACTCCGAACCAACAAACCCTAAACTCGTAGACCCTAAACCCACACACCCTAAACTCAAAGGCCCTGAACCCTTAAACCCATAAACTCCAAACCCTACACCCATAAACCCTAAACTCATAGACCCTAAACCCATAAACCCACACATCCTAAGCCCACAAACCGTGAACTCTTAGACCCTAAACCCCATAAACTCCGAACCCACAAACCCTATACCCTTAAACCCTAAACTCATAGTCCCTAAACCCATGAACCCACACACCCTAAACCCATAAACTCCAAACCCTATACCCATAAACCCTAAACTCATAGACCCTGAACCCACACACCCTAAACTTATAGACCCTAAACCCCATAAACTCCGAACCCACAAACCGTATACCCATAAACCCTGAACTCATAGTCCCTAAACCCATGAACCCACACACCCTAAACTCATAGACCTTAAACTCCGAACCCACAAAAGCTAAACTCATAGACCCACACACCCTATACCCATAGACCCTAAACCCACAAACCCTAAACGTATAGACCCTAAACCCCATAAACTCCGAACCCACAAACTCTGTACCCATAAACCCTAAACTCATAGTCCCTAAACCCATGAACCCACACACCCTAAGCTCATAGACCCTAAACCCACAAAGCCTAAACTCCGAACACACAAACCCCAAACTCATAGAAGAATTCATTCCCTTATTATTTCACTATATTTTTATTTCGAGAAATCGCCTTACTCTTCCTGACCTGTGTTGGGGCTTTATACCACCATGTGGAGTATGTAATCGCAATTAAAATAAATGACTTTATATATTTTATCTTAGAGTTCATAAATTTTATTGTTCTTCCGAATGATTATTATTATGAATGACCAAAAGTCAACCGAAAAACCATGATCCTACCATCCGACAATTGTTTTTTTAGAGAACAAAAATGTAATGTGATCTGTTTCATCGTTATTTCCGAAAATAAATTTGCTTTTGATAAAATCTTATCGCGGATGAAATCCATCTAAACTGATTATGTTATCTGCTGTGTAAATATTAATTTTCAATTCTATTTTTGATATTTCTTTTAGATTACTTCAGGATTTTATGGATTTTTATTTATATTTTTTATTTTTTTGAATAAGTATAAATACGAGTACTATTTTTATAGATGTAAACAAAGTAAAATCATTCTCGAAGTTCATGATTATTCTTTTCACATGAAAAACCATTTTCTGTTTCTATAGAAAGAATTGAACTTATAATTTGTATTTTTAACAATTTTGTCAAGGTAGAGGAAATATTGACATGACGATTTCAAAGAATTTGGATCAATTTGACTATATTTTTTTTACCATATTGTAACTATGTTTTTTAATCCTAAAACTTATTATTCTCTTCTCTATTTTGGTATCGAGCGTATGTTAATTGATGCACAATGTTTATTTCTGAATCAGGATTGAGTGACTTGTGTAAAAATTGTTATCTCCGGGAAAACGTTCATGTCAAACAAGAGAATAATTGCTCCATCACAGGATCTTGAAATAGATGTTTTCTCTTGGAACGTGTCTAAGGAAAACGACCTTATGACTTGATTTATCTTATCTTCAAGGTATAGCTTGAGTTTTTGATGTTTTTCTCATCAAAGAGTTTTTCCTCATAAAAAGTACTTTGTTTCTAACGAGCTACATTGTAAACATAAGCAATAATTAGACAAACAAACTGTAACCAAAGAGTAGAATCTTATACCAAAAAAGATCAATTTCCATCCCAAAAAGATAAGTTTTTAACTAAAAAGGATAACTTTCTAAGAATATTGTGGAATCCTGAATGGAAAATGTGATAGTTGACATTTCAACCAGAAAAGATTTCAATCTCCAACACTTGAGTTGAATCCTGAACCAAAACAGTTCAGTTTTCACCAAATAAGATTGAATTTCTACAAAGAAAGATGAATTTTCGAACCAAGAAGAGTTGTAAACAAATAGAACAGAATTTTAAATAAAATAATGATTATATTATATAAGCATAATTGATAATAATGCAGCGTAAATCTGTAAAGATATTCATCTACATACTATTGTTATTCTCGTGAAAAATGAATTCAAAAATGATTTTTTACACTGTAATGTCTTTCCAACAAAAATTTCAAAATGTTCGAAACATCTGAGAGTTTTCAAATAATAAGGATGCACTAGAAGAAAATTTAAAAGTTTAAGGGGATGTGTTCTCCTAGCTTACAAACTTAGATAAAAACAAGTAAACAGATCCAAACATGAAAATTTTTCAATTCTGTTGTTAATCTATTTTTCAATCTTCGATATTTTAGATTGTTTATCAGTAGAAAGTGCTGAAGTGCTACACAGTTTTTTTAGAGCTAGCTTCAAAAATATGTTGAACACAAAAATGACACATGATTTAAAAAGTTAATAATGACGAATGAAATTCCTTTTTTATTTGAGATAAAATCCCTCCTTTAACGTTAATTGAATTAGGAATTGCAGCTTTTGTCTACAATATATGGAGCACAAAAATAACAAACCAAAGGATTTTTGTTGAATAAACTTTTTTCAAAACGCGTTTTTCTTTTTTCACAATTTTTTTTAATCCCATTGTACATTGTGATGAAAAAGTTTTGATTTCTTAGTTGCTAACACTCCGTTTTAATATCCCAGATACAGAAAAACCAATAGTGCCATTGGATTCTTCGGAAAAAATTACATGAATGAAATTCCATGTATTAGAAAACTTTTTGCTCTTTCCATTCTGTTATAAGACCGTACGAAAATCAATTCTATTACTTGTAATTGTTCATCTATACATTGCGTCATTAATTGGATCCACAAAGAAACTGTGAAATAAATATGTAGACTTGATGTAATTTTACTAGCAGAATCCAATGGTGATATAATAATAATTATTATATTATTATAAAATCTCTATTGTGTTGTCAACCAAACAACAAAATGTACGTAAAATGTCTAAGGTAGGTCCAAAAAACAACTTATAGCTTACACGCTTTACACCCTAACCCTAAATTGGTATTAGTTTTTCCGTATCCCGCATTTTTGAACGAATCTTTGGAGTAATTGAACATTTATTTTTCCCGTGGAGAATTATCTATTAGTCAATGCTCTATTAGTTTTCTCATGATTTTATTGAAAATGTAATGGAAAATTCAATTTTATATTATATCAACAATTCTTTAAATCTAATTTTCCACTTTTGAGCCTTCTATTCTTCTTATAATATGTTTTTTATGTTCCGCGGATACGTTTTATCTTGAATGAAGCTAAAAAATAATTTTAAAAAAATTATGTCACTTTTAGGATTATGACTGCAGACGATTATTGACAATGTTTTTCTCTTGTATGCAGTTGTATGGGTTTGCCGGCACAACCGTCAGTTGTTGCTTTCAACAAATCGTTTTAGACATCCAGTTTCTTTCTGATACATGTTCTCTTTTCTCGTATCATGTTTGGTATTTGAGAGTTTTTTTCCATCATTTGGTGAGTAAGAACAGTTGTGGGTATTATATTGGTCGTTACGTGGCCCCAAAATGTGTGGAATTTGGTATCTCTATTATAAAGCGGATAGCCGATAGTGAGGAGGAAAGGCGATATCGCATAGTTGTTTTGGACGTTCACCAGGATTCACTTAAGTCATCTGTCCGTCTAGCTATGCGTATCAAATAAATAGAACACTACAATGGCATCGTGATGGCATCTTTTACTCGGCATCTCTGTGAATGTGCTTTGTTCGTGTGGTTTGTTAAAGTGATGGCATGTCGAGGGTCGAACCTGTTCCGAATACCACTAACAGTTCGACCTCCAATCGTCTCGCGGCGCTGTTTCCACTCATATTTCTTGCGAGGTACGCACTGATCTGTGTTATAGACTGGATAGAAGATAGCGATGTATTTATAGGTTAAAACGCGTCTAGAATAGAAGCTATAAAATGGAGTATGTTTAGTATGTCTGTTCTTGACGCGCATGTTGGATAGAGCTTTTCGCTGTTGCACGCAGTCAGCTGCGCCAAAAACATCCTCCACTTCACGGCTTTAACTCGAGATGCATTTGTGACATCATCCACAATCCAGTGTATTATACAGATCAGTGGAGGTACGTGATATATAAGAAAAATGAACATGAAATCTTCCCAAAGACTCAATATTCTTTTGCGATTTTTTCTATGCATTATTTTATTAAAAAGGGAGCAAGGAAGAGATTATCATGCATTGGCACGAGAGATCTTTTAAATTTACCGCCGCCGGGAGACGGGACTTTTCCTATCGATAAATCGAGCGTCGATAAAGTAGGTCCTGATTTGAAAATGTTTGAATTGTAGTCTTCTTTTGTGTGAATTTTGAAAAGAATGAAAAGTGCTACTTTGCAAGATTCGGTTTTTTTTCTTCTTGAAGGTTTGCTTTTTAATTTCCGAATGGTAGGGTAGTATTCGACTTTATCGACAATGTGTACCGACAAATGATGAGGAAGATTTTGAGGCATGAGTAGGAATCTTGTGGGAATGGTAGGATTTTGTTTGAAAATTTTTTATTCATAATGGATTTTAAAAAGTAAGTTTTTTGGAGTTGGAAGAGCTTTCGGAAAAATGTATTAATTTATAATTAAATACTTGAATTTTTAACTACAGGTGATACATTTTCCATCGAAAGTGTAATAGTGAGTGTTTTCAGTCCAAAAAATGAAATTGCAAATGAAAAAAAATAATCTTCAACAAATTAGTTAAACTGCAAACCTAGTAGTTAGCTTTTTCAACAAAATATGTGAATACTCAAACAAAACAGAATAATTCTTGCATTCGTTACTAAAGAAGATCAGATTTTTAGCCAAACATATACATTTTCCACTGATAAAGATGAATTTTCAAATAGAGGGGTAAATACTAATTTTCTAGATAAAAGTTCAATTTTAACAGAAAATCTTCAATTTGAAACCAAATAATACAATTACAGAACAAGATATCTAAATTTTAAACTGGAGAGTTGAATTTTCAATTACAAAAGATATATTTTCAACAACATGAGAAATCAAATTTCCTACTGAATAGATGAATATTCAATAAATTAAAAGAATGTTTAACGAAGATGTTCTACTTTCAACTAAAATATTGCATTTTTATTCGAAAGATATGAGTTCTTAACGAAATAATATGTAATAGTTAATATTTCAACTAAAAGAAATTAAAATCAACAAAATAGTGGCATCTATAACTAAAACGGATAAATATTCAATCAAGCAGTTGGATTTTTGATTGTAAAGAATCATTTTGTACAACAAAAAATGAATCTTTAAGAAAATACATAAATTTTTAAAAAAGAAAAAAAAATCAACCTAATTATAAAATTTCTAGCCGAAGCAGATGAATGCTTGAATCAAAGTTTGCATTATAAAACCCGTCAAGTTGAATTTTCAAACCAAAAATTCGGATGCCTAACAGAATAGTTGAATTTTTAACCAAGAAAGATTTTCTAGTCAAGAAAAAGAAAAAAATGTCTACTAAATTTTTAATTTTCAACCAAAAATTTTAGATTTTCTTACAGGGTTTTATAAATTCAGTTCGCATTCAAGCGGGAAAACAAAAAAAGGAGATTTTTGCGAAATTTTGATCTTTATAATATTGCCACTTTTGTGAATAATATATTTATTTTTTATTGTTTAAACTTAAGTGTTGTTTTATCCATGATTGACAAATTCTGAATATATTTGAGAGTCTTCAACTGATGAAAAGTACGTTCGTCGGGAAGCCATTTTTGTGTATTGAAGATTGTTTCTTCATACATATTCAGAAAATAAAATTAAAACAAATTAAAACATGAGTATTTTTCGTTTTCGTTCTTCATACTTTCTTCAATCTTCTATCTTTCCAAATTTTTTTTTAAAACTAGCAAAAAAAAAAAGGTTTGAACACAAAAATGACCAGAAATTTTTCTGAAGAAAAGGCGATTATCTATTCCAACTTGTGCTGTCTGATATTGACCTTATTTAAGAATCTTAAATCTCAAGAGAATTAAAAAATTCATTAAATATATGAACAAAATAACGGATATTGAAAATGTATTTAATCCCTAAATCTCAGACTTGTTCTTCACTACAAATGTAGTGAATTTCAAATTGTATTTATTTATACTACAATTTTTTTTTTATATTAATCTGGGAATCGTAGAATACAATTATACTTTGAGACAATAAGTTTTTTCTTTTAGTCAAAACAATCTTTGTAAGTCAACTCTGCAGACGCTGCTCTAAAATTTGATTGAAACTGAATAGTTGCAAACTTCCTCATGAGAAGAAAAGACTTCTCTGAAAAATGTAAAAGGTAAAAGACCCAGTTCTAAGCACAACTCGATCGTATTATCAATACATCAATTTCTCAATATATTCTTAGTAAAAGACATCAATCGATGCTTCCTAGTAGATCCATTTGTATCATTCGCTGATTCTAAAACGCTTCCTTACCTAAGTCTTTCTCAATAATTGCATCTCGAAGATTCTACCAGTGCCTATAGGAGAAAGAGTTAATTAAATACTGCACCTGTCTAACATGAAACAGACGAGGATGTTCTATCAATTATCCTCTTTGACTTATAATCTATAATTTATAATCCAATTGAAGGATCATTTCCGCTAGATAAAGTCGAGTACTGCTTCTTGATTCGATCGAATTCGATTATTTTGTTAAACTTCCTTAAACAAACACAAGAATCATCTCATACAAAAAAAAAGTTTAATTTACAACAAGATTGTTCGATTTTCAATCAAGAAGGCGTATTTATAAACACAAGATTTAAATTTCAAACAAAGAAGATTTTTCGGTCAGAAATGAAGAAAAAAATTGAATTTTTAAGCCAAAAGGCCTGTTTTTCCCGAATTTTTTCACAAGATAGTTGGATTCCAACTAAAACAGATAAATTATCAACCAAGCAGTAAACAAAAAGATGATTTTTCCAGCGAAGAATACGAATCTTCGATCGAATGCGTAAGTTTTCAACCAAAAAATTGAATTTTCGACTAAGAATGATGAATTTTTTATGAAAATGGAATAGTTAAACCTTATACAATAAATACGATGAATCTTCATCAAGAAAATGTTGAAGCATTAACCAAAAAAATGTATAGCCCAAGAAAGTGAGAAAATGCAATCAGGTTGTTGAATTTTCGAGCCAAAATGACGATTTTCGCCAATACAACTGAATTTTGAACCAGGAAATATGAATTTTCTGAAAAAAAAACATTTAAACCTTTAACTTGGATTTCTATTAGAATGATTAAAATTTCTACCAGACTTTTGATATTTCAAGCCAAAAACAAAAAAATTCAATAATACAGTTGGATTTGGAACCCAAAAATATTATTTAAAAATTAAATTTGAATTTCTATTGAATAGTTTGATGATATACAGGCCAAGGAAGTAAAAAAATGCAACCAGATTGTGAAATTTTCGAGACAAAATGGCGATTTTTTGCAAATACAGTTGAATTTTGAACCAGGAATTATGAATTTTCTAAAAAAACATTTCAACCAATTTATTGGATTCCGAACTGAATAATTAAATTTTCTACCAGACTTTTAGTATTTCAAGCCAAAAAGACGGAAATTCATTAATACAGTTGGATTTGGAACATAAAAATATCATTTTAATAATAAATTTGAATTTCAATTGAATAGTTGAATTGTCAACCAAAGAAGATTAATTTCCAACTGAATACCTTCTTGTTTAGACAATTTTCAATCGAATAGTTGGATCTTAAATGGAACAAAACAAATATCAACGAAACTGACAAAACTGTGTACATATCATGTTAATTACTCAAAATATTACCATCCACAAGTGGGTAATAAGTTTTGTTGAATTAAAAAAATGAAGACATCTAAAAAACATGGTTATGTTATAAAAATATGTCGAAAACTTATAACTATTTATATTATAAGGAATAGGATTTATAGAATAAATAAATATCATAAAGTTGAAGATTTAACAACTGTACTTGTAAACAATATTCAAATAATAATAAATAGATATTAATAAAAGAACATAATTATATTCACGTATTCCACTTATGCTACTTGGTGGGTACCTATCACCACTACGTAGCGCGTCCCCAGGTTGCGGATAGAGGGAAGGCCCCTGAGGT
>WSXT02237535.1:0-15825 GCA_011762715.2 Neuroterus valhalla
GTCCCGAAATTCGGGACGACTAGCCGAACGTGCGAAATTGCTAGTCGTCCCGAAATTCGGGACGACGAGACACTTCGATTTATTTATTGAGTGTCTAGAGCGGAATTCCCTTGTAGTCCTACAATATCTAATACAATTCTACCATTTTAATTAAGTATTCAAATTTAGAGCCCTTATGATTTTAAATTCTACGTGTTGAATTATATTTGAATTTTGCGTTAAACTAAGTTTCAATTTATACATTGAAGAGCTGCATGCTCGAAAATAAATCAAGAATTTTCTCACAAACACTCTGAGGAATGTGTGTGGCATAAATAAAATTGTGAATATCATTTGTTGTCGATTTTCGAAATAAAAGCATGCACCTGTGCAAACCCTGCAAGACATGCCAATATTACTCAGTGGTCAAGCACTGCCTCTGAAACTCGATGAGTTAATTAACGGTAAAAGAATTGATCACTTTTTATTTTCAAATATCATTATCCCAAAGAAAAGTGATTGACCTTATAAATTTCCTTTCAACATAAAATACTTTATCGCATCAATCATTATTGAGTTACGATTTCTCATAATAATTATGTTCTAATAATAAATTATTAATAAATTCGAAATCCTGATTCATTTCATTATTTGTTTTATATAAATGTTACTAAAAATTGAAATGTGCAATTACATTCTAAGAATAAACTTAAAATTTTTCAGCAGGATTATCTCTAATAAAAATTTTTAAAAACTTACATCCGTTTTCAGTGCAAAAATCGTTAGGCTGCATTTTATCCTCGATTCGGGCTTGGTTTGCGAAGTTTCTCTTATCTCGAGTAAACAATCATTACTCAATCCACATTCGTGAGAATATCTTCAATATCATCTCCAAGCAGACTGCGAAATCCGTATTTCGATTTCATTCCTCGAACGCGTTCCACAATTTCGCTGCGTTGCAAATATTTTTTTTCGGTCGCAATTTCAGCGCGTAACATTACACGCATAATCGCATCTGATTTCGACGTTTCACGCACTTTTGCAGTTGCTCCGACATCAATTTATTCTGCCAATTTTAATTAGACATTTTATTCCATTCTACTCTTCATTACGTTCCTCCGGCATTGAATCCACAATCCGGTTTTCTGGTCCCAGACGAAAATCGCGTTTCCTTCTTCAGTCCTGCATATGAATGGTGCATCGCTGAGGAAAAATCACACACTCAATAAAAGGCACTTTCACGCACGACTCGCTCAACAACAAAGTGCTGGTATGATCGAGGAAGCGCACGTTTAGAAATCACTGATCATATTTCAATAAAAGCTTAGTAGCATCATATATTACTTTAACAACTGCACTGAAGCTTATGTATCTTTGTAATAAAGGAGATTGAATTAATCTCAGAAAATTAGAAATTATGAGAACAAGATAGTAAATATTGTTCTGAGAGAAACTATAAATAATAATTAGATTTTTAATAAAGATCTACCTACTTTTTAATAGAGATATACCTTTGTTCCTGTAATCTACTTACATGCCAGTAAAGTTTTTACCAAAAGTGCGTTGAACTTGGACCACTATTGCACAGTTTACATTTTGAGCTTTGACGAATTTTGAATAAAAAATTCTTCGCTGCACAATTTTGTGTTAGCGTAGAAAATCACGGTTACCGAATGACGATTTTTGACACATGGAGGTTCGGTCGGAGAAAGTGGGATTGTGAGAACAAAGAAGTTGGCTGGAGGTGAATAAAAGACTTTTTCCTGAGATTAGATTGAGTTAGGATTAAGTGGAATGAAATAAAACCGGACCAGGCTTATGCTTAGCCAACACGCGACTTGAGGCCGTACGCACAGCACTGTGAGAGTGTACTTATTCAAGAGGGGCCCAATCTGACCAGAAACCAGAGAGGAACACTAGCTCCCTCCTTACTTTCCTCGCTCCTCTTGTCCTCCATCATGCTTATACTTTAGATACAGGTTTCCTGTTCAAAATTTAATTATATTTCATCAAGCAGAAAAAATAGAGTAAAAGATAATTGTTTTAACAAAAGCAGAAAGCTTTGATAGATTAAGCCTAACTGAGGTTTTTTTTATGGAGTTAAAATTTGTTCATGGAGTACAGAAAGTAGAAGGTGAGTTAGCAGAGGCGAATTTCAACAGAAAAATTTAGAACTCCCCGACCTGGCAGTAAGCAAATGCCCAAATGAAGGTCTTTGCTTTCCAGATTTGTTGCGCCTATCCAGAAATTGATAACAATAAATATTAATTCTAGAAATTTCGGGAAAGCTTCAATGCTTATATTTGAGAAAACAATATAAAAAAAAAATAGTTCGAACACGCATCATACTGATAAAAACAACTCACGATTGATCAATATCGATAATATGAATTTCCTTTATAATTTTTTATTTTATGTATTTTATGTATGAACGTTTTTAAAACGTTTTCTGGTAAACCAAAAACGTTCGGAATTTTTGGTAAGAAAAACGTTTTGAAAACGTTGGATACTTCCGCTGATTTTCGAGACTCAAGTGAACAAAACTTATAAAAATGTTTTATAAAAGTTATCAAAATGTTTGACCAATAAAACTTTGAGTGAGTACGAATTCCACACTTATTTGAAACGTTTTCAAAACGTTTGGAAAACGTTTAAAGAAATTTAGTAAGCGTACAAAAGAAGTTTGAGAAAGGTTTGAGAAGGAAGTTTTTGAACGACCGTATTCCGAACGCTTTTAAAACGTTTTCTCACAAACCAAAAACGTTTGGAATTTTTGGAAAGAAAAACGTTTGAATATGTTGGATACTTCTGCTGATTTTTGAGACTCAAGTAACAAAACTTTTCAAAAACGTTTTATAAACGTTTCCAAAACGTTTGAAAAAATTTTTTTGAGTGAATACAAATTCAACACGTATTTAAAACATTTGGAAAACGTTTAAAGAAATTTGGTATGCGTACGAAAGAAGTTTGAGAAAGGTTTGAGAAGTAAGTTTTTGAATGATCGAAATTACAGCCGTATCCTAAACGTTTGGAATTTTTTGTCAGAAAAACGTTTTGAAAATGTTGGATACTTCTGCTGATTTTCGAGACTCAAGTAAACAAAACTTTTCAAAAACGTTTTACAAAAGTTTTCAAAACGTTTGATCAATAAAACTTCGAGAGAATACAAATTCAACACGTATTTGAAACGTTTTCAAAAGTTTGGAAAGCGTTTAAAGAAATTTGGTAACCGTTCAAAAGAAGTTTGAGAGAGGATTGAGAAGTCAAATTTCGAACGATCGAAATTACGACCGTATTCCAAACGTTTTGCAGACGTTTTTGAAACGTTCTCTCGCAAACTTCTACATAAGTTTTCAAAGAGCTGGACCAATGAAATTTTGATTGAATACAAATTCAACACGTATTTGAAACGTTTTCAAAACGTTTGGAAAACGTTTACAGAAATTTGGTAAGCGTTCAAAAGAAGTTTGAGAAAGGTTTGAGAAGTAAGTTTTTGAAGGATCGAAATTACGACCGTATTCCAAATGTTTGGAATTTTTTGGCAGAAAAACGTTTCGAAAATGTTGGATACTTCTGCTGGTTTCCGAGACTCAAGTAAACAAAACTTTTCAAAAATGTTTTACAAAAGTTTTCAAAACGTTTGATCAATAAAATTTTGAGAGAATACAAATTCAACACGTATTTAAAACGTTTCCAAAAGTTTGGAAAGCGTATAAAGAAATTTGGTAACCGTTCAAAAGAAGTTTGAGAGAGGTTTGAGAAGTAAAATTTTGAACAATCGATATTAAAACCGTATTCCAAACGTTTTGCAAACGTTTTTAAAACTTTTTCTCGCAAACTAAAAGCTTTTGGAATTTTTTGTAAGAAGAACTTTTTCAAAACGTTGGATACTTCTGCTGATTTTCGAGACTCAATTGAAGAAAACTTTTAAAAAATATTTCTCAAAAGTTTTCAAAACATTTGACCAATAAAACGTTTAGTGAATACGAATTCAACACGTATTTAAAACGTTTTTAAAACGTCCAAAGAAATTTCGTAAACGTTCAAAAGAAGTTTGAGGAAGGTTTAATGAGTAAAATTTTGACAGATCGAAATTACGACCGTATTCCAAACGTTTTGCAAACGTTTCTAAAACGTTCTCTCGCAAACCAAAAAACCTTTGGAATTTTTGTAGGAAGAACGTTTTAAAGAAGTTGGATACTTCTGCTTATTTTCGAGACACAATTGAACAAAACTTTTCAAAAATGTTTTACAAAAGTTTTCAAAACACTTGACCAATAAAATTTTGATTGAATACAAATTCAACACGTATTTGAAACGGTTTAAAAATGTATGGGAAACGTTTAAAGAAATTTGGTAAGCGTTCAAAAAAAGTTTGAGAAAGGTTTGAGAAGTAAGTTTTTGAACAATCGAAATTACGACCGTATTCCAAACGTTTGGAATACGTTGGATACTTCCGCTAATTTTCGAGACTCAACCGAACAAAACTTTTCAAAAATGTTTTACAAAAGTTTTCAAAACACTTGACCAATAAAATTTTGATTGAATACAAATTCAACACGTATTTGAAACGGTTTAAAAATGTATGGGAAACGTTTAAAGAAATTTGGTAAGCGTTCAAAAAAAGTTTGAGAAAGGTTTGAGAAGTAAGTTTTTGAACAATCGAAATTACGACCGTATTCCAAACGTTTGGAATACGTTGGATACTTCCGCTAATTTTCGAGACTCAACCGAACAAAACTTTTCAAAAATGTTTCTCAAAAGTTTTCAAAACGTTTCACCAATAAAACGTTCAGTGAATACGAATTCAACACGTATTTGAAACGTTCTTAAAACGTTTTGAAAACGTCCAAAGAAATTTGGTTAACGTTCAAAAGAAGTTTGAGGAAGGTTTGAGGCGTGAAATTTTGACAGATCGAAATTACGACCGTATTCCAACCGTTTTGCAAACGTTTTTAAAACGTTCTCTCGCAAACCAAAAAACGTTTGGAATTTTCGGTAAGAAAAATGTTTTAAAAAAGTTGGATACTTCCGCTGATTTTCGAGACTGAATTGGACAAAACTTTTCAAAAATGTTTCTCAAAAGTTTTCAAAACGTTTGACCAATAAAATTTGTAGTAAATACAAATTCAACACAACCGACGGCCGTAGCTGCGTGGTAACTTCCGACTTGAGCGGGATCTCGAATGTCGAGCATGAACGGGCGCGGTTAGCGCTCGGGTGGGTGACTGTTCGGGATTCTCGCTTCGTCGTGTTTTCACCATGTTTAATTACTGGCGAGCGGGAGATTTAACGCCGAGGATCGGTGTAGGCATTCGATGCTATCGACTTGCCTACATCTAAACTCGTCTGTCGATAATCGACTGCGCTCAGGAGTTTTGGTTCTCTGCAGTTTTCATCTCCTCTGACCAAATGTTCAGGCGAATGCGAGCGTTTTAAATTATAAATCCGGCTGCAGACGGTAGGGGTTTCGGAAATTGAAAAAAAAATCCCACAGGATTGAGTACGTCAGGCATTGCTTGGAGGCTTATTATGAGAGTTGGGGTTATTGGGGATTTCGGGAAGGGATTTGAGTTGAAGGGTTGAATGTCTGACGATCTCCTGTGGTAAGGGAGAATATAGATATGTAAAAACCCGAAAAGGGTATACATGGAGTAATAAATCTAATATACAAATTCAACACGTATTTAGAACGTTTAAAGAAATTTGGCAAACGTTCAAAAAAAGTTTGAGGAAGGTTTGAGAAGTAAAATTTTGAACGATCGAAATTACGACCGTATTTCAAACATTTTGTAAACGTTAGATGAAGAAGTTTATCCTATAGATGGCGTGATCTTTCTCGCAAGCGGCAGGAAACTATGGTGATTACTATATATACGACTTTCAAACATGTGTTCATGAGAAAAAACACGGAAAAGTTATCATCAGAAATTAGGGTATGGTCTGAATACAATCAAGAGTATACGAGCTTCAAAAAAAAAATTCATTTTTCGATCAACCGTTCTTCAAACCTTCCTAAATGTTTTGCAAATGTTTGACAAACGCTTTTCAAACGTTGGATAAACGTTTGATAAATGTCTTGCAAACGTTTTAGAGATGTTCGAAAATTTAATCTGCTCAAATTTTGCTTGGTCCAACATTTACCGAACGTTTATAAAAAGTTTTGTTCAGTCAAACTATAAAAAATGTGCGGGAGATTCCTACGTTAAACGTTTCTTTTCCACCAAAATTCACAAACGTTTCACTGTTTGCCAGAAAACGTTTTCAAAACGTTTGCAATACGTTCGGTGTTATCCGGGGAATACTCTTCTCGAGACATGTATAATAATTTTCTGAGATTGCAGTTTCAAAAACTCTGCATAAACCATGCATAAGAATAATTGATATAGTCATGTTTTGTGCAGAATTTCTTTATTCAAAGAATTTATTTTTTAGAGTTCTCAAAATGAAAATGACAGAAAATGCTTCCATTTGAACTTTGTGTAGAATTCTATGGTATATAGCTTTTAAATATACAGGGTTTCAGAAGATTATGTAATTAATGTTTGTATAGAAGTTCACATGTATCAATTATGTATTAATACAAAGTTCTCCCGGACAAACGCATATTGAAGTAGAATGAACATTCAGAAGAAGAAATATTATGGAAAATGGTTATTAAGAAAAACCGGAATTTGGTCAAATAGAAAATATAATAAATGAGATTTGTTAAATTTTTCAAATATACAATTACTTATTATTTGCAGAAATTTATATTATGTCTGGATCATTTTTTTACTTAACAAGCCAAAGAGTTTGGCAAGCGCTTACAAGGAAGATTTTTAGGATACACAATAAAAATAAAAATATAAAAATAAAATATATAACTTCAAGAACTATATTGTTTATCGCTATTCTTCATGACAAAAACTTCAATTTGAGATGTGGTCGAAGGAAATCAGGCAGAATGAGGTATAGAGTTGAAATTTTGCAGGAAAGCCTTAGAAAATAATAAACTCCTTTTGTATACAACATTTGGTTCAAAATTTTGAGAAATTTTTCACAACAAATTTTTTTCTCTCAATTTTGAACCAAGTTCAACTATAATAGCAGTTTATCGTTAGATAGGAATCGGGTAAGTTTAATGTGGCCTCAATAAGAGCTTAAATTTGAGCCATCCTTGAAACAAATCCACAAAAAGAAGGCCTCCAGCATAGGGGCCAAAAAAGCCATATTCTAAAATAACATCATTTCTTCTACTTTCTAACCTCTTTTCAAATAGATAAGCAGAAGGAAGTATTATTGAGGATAAACATCTGAAATACAAACATATATTCTGCATCATTTTAATTTTTGTACAAAACTAGAACTATGTTTGAATGGTTGAAGAGACTATTATATATTTTAAAAATATGAACAAATTTACTATAAGACTTTTCTTATAAGAAATTATGCGAGAAAATGTGAGAAAGAAAAATACCATTTTAAAGGGTAGTTTTTGCAATTTGAAGGGTAATTTTCTATCATTGGCATACGTGTAACCTTTTACAACGTCATTTTTAACTGTTTAAAGCTTCAAATTTGTAATATGTATGGGAAAAGGCAAATTAAAAAAATGTTAAACACCCTACAAAGCGTGTTTTTCCACTTTTAAGGGTTATTCTAAATAAAACAAGGGCAGAACTGTTTTCGATGATACTTATTTAGAATTTAGAATATCGAAATTCAGAAATCAAGTTATGTTGGATAATAGACAAAAAGTAATGTTCAAGAGCAGACTCTTTCCTTAGAAAATTTTATAGAAAATTGGATTTTTAACTCATACAATTCCGCTTGCAAGTTCAAATTTTTTTTCCAATAATTTGTATATCGTTTTTATATGCGTAAAGAATGTTTTTATTCATTCAAATTATTCGATCAAAATCTTTATGGATTCTAAATTCTTTTTTGAATGCATGAAAAATAACCTTTAATTGGGATGTAGTATCAAAAATACAGTAAAATTATCATTACTGAATCAATCCTCAATACGTTGGATTTTCTTATCCGTGTTTATTACGATGGCTCCTCACAGTAGGCAACCAGGCTTTCTTTCCTGCCGTTGGTGGTAATTGTTTACTCTCCAGTAAAAAGTAGAATGATCTGAATATTTTTTATGGTAGTCGCAACGCATATTATAATTTCAGTACAAATAGCCGGATTTTTTCATTGCGTACAGCAGGACATAAAAAGGAGAATATTTGTACCGAAAAGTCTGTACGAACAACCCGATTTTTTTGCACGAGTAGACACTGACATTGCTTATTAGTTTTAATCGTAAGAATTTGATTGAAGATATTATAGAGATCAAATTCTCTGGAATTTTCAATTAGAAAATGATAATAAATTCATTCCTAATTTGAAATTTCGCGCCATAAACTGTCTCCAGGTACTTAACTCCGTATGACAAAAAAATGTTTCACGGTTTCATATATTTTTCAAGGGATATATTATTTAGAATATTCTTGAAATTCCGAAGTTTATATACTTAAGACCCTTCAAATATCTTCATATCTCTCAAGAAACAGTGCTCAAAAATTTTATTTTTTGTGCGAAAGTTCAAAATCGGTTGAACGAAAAAAGCTGGTAAGGAAGTCTGCTTTATGAAAACACAGAATATCACTTTCTCTCTTTCTCATTCATTTGAAAAGGAGAGACAGAAATACATATTCAAGTTTATCCAAATTTGGTTTATCCCCCACGTCACGCGTGCATTCAGACTTATTTAACAGCTGTTGATATTCAGTGTGTTCAACCTGGTTCAGCGTGGCAAAGGCATGGCGCTGCCCGCACGCAGTGATGTGTCATGTATGGGTTCTTGTTGAGACTGGTTCAGATCAGATCGTTCACATCGAGACGACGCCCAAGTTTCGTAAAGAGTGGGTGGAGTGAGGTTAGGTCATCACTTGTTGATATTGTTTCTTTTCAAAATTATTTTTAAAAAAATAACTTAAAAATGCCTGCACTCGAATCTTTCTGGACTCCCTGCATTTGGACGAATAGTGTTAAAAATGGCAGTAGGGTTATTGCGTGCTATACAGTGGTGAGTATCTTTTAAACATTCTACACATTCCTGAGAAAATATGTCACACCTCGAACGAGAACCTTTATTTCCAGAAAGTTTCTTTATTTTTCATATCTCTATGACAAGTCAGAACTGATTCAATAAATTTGTATCTCAATTAGTAATTTATAGTTGTACGATATGCGTGTAACTTTTAAAATATTGTATCCTCAAAATTAATAACCCAGAAAATGACATAGTGACGTTGGAAATATTTTGGGTCACTTAAATTTTAATAACTGTTATTATCATTCATGCAATATCATTTCGACTTTAAAATTACACCTGAGGTCTGAAATAAATGGGAGTTTACTTAATAATTATGTGAATATTTTAGTATCAAGTTCGAGCACTCTACATTGACTCTACAATTTTGGAGTATATTGAAAATATTTCATGATTTGTTCCAAATTATCTTAAACCCTTCATTTATCTTACTCTTCCAGAATTATATTTAGTCACACTACATTACCTATTAAGAGATAAATGTTATATCATTCCTTTTTTCTGTTTCAGGCATGTTGTGTAATTCTAATAACATTAATAATATACATGCTCAATGGAGGGGATTCGGCACAACTTTACAATCCCCTTTTCGAAGCTGATATCAGAGGATGTAAGTTGAGTATTTTATTTACACAATCAATGTACTTGAGCCTAATTTCGAATAAATTCCAATCACTCATTCTAATCTCTCCAATCTACCAGATTTAATTTCTGAATTAAATTCTTATAGCAATGCAAGTATGGGGAAATATTTGCATATTTTTCCTCCTCCTCTTGGTTGTCTCGTCCGCCTTGATATTTTATGCAATTAAAGAGGGAGTCAGAGGCTGGCTCATTCCATGGATGATTTTAATGGGAATCACAATCTTGTTCCAACTTACCTTTGGGCTATGGTTGCTTTGTGGATACTACATCTATGTAATAATTTTTTACTTCTGTTTTTACCCTTTTTCAATTTTCAGTTAATATTTATTCCAGTTTTCCTTTTGCAGCTTGACTCTGTTGTTCCAGCATTGGCCTGTTGGCTCTGGATGGGTTACAACGTAAGTATTATTTCAAATTCGATTTCACATAATCATTATTGAACTTCTTATTTATATGTTCTCTCTTTTTCAGATTTACTGCTGGCTTTGTGTACACTCGATGTACAAAATCTTTGAAAAGCTTCAGTCTCCAAACATAGAATTATTGTGGCCTTGAATCTGTCATGTGAAGTACATGTATAGGTAAATAAGTTAGTAGTAATTAGGACAAAGGTACAATGCCAAAGTGAACAATATTTTTTTGATAGTTGCTTATCGCATTTTTAATGCCTGCAGATTCTGAAATGATAAGAGCAGTTTTTATACAATTCTCTTCACGTTAGAATTTTTTCGAAATGTATGTCAACCGTAGACTGAAACTCTTTCGAGTGCATTCCTTTCAAATTTAGTCGTTCATTGTGTTTGGAAAACACACATAATCCCAGAGAAATGTAAAGCTCTTATATCTCGTTCTTACGAAACTGGGTTCTAAACTCTCTGGAATTGTAATGCAGAAAGTATTATAAGTTTTTACTTTATTCAGTTACCATCCCAGAATCACAATTCTTAAAACTTTTTAATTTTAAGTCAAAGACTACTCTTGAAATCAATCGAACACCTCATCAATTTGTTCCAATAATTCAGAAATATTTATGCAGCAATCAGTGCCTTCTTATATAAACTTTTATGGCTGCATATCAAAATTTGGAATTTAGAGGTATACTTGGAGCTTGTCTGTAAATTAAAATCTCATGACTAGTGAAGTAAGAAGAGTAGTATTTAAATTAGTCTTCATGTGCAACATGTACAACTTTTCGAAATACATATAAGACGCGTAATTATCTTTGTATAAACGTTTACTTTGTAAAACTTTACGAATGTAAAGTTCGTTTTCGAAGATTTAGTACAAGTAGAAATATGGTACAAGCACTGCTTAGAATAATTTAATATAAAAAGATATATCTGCTTGATGAGATTCTTCGACTTATGTATGTACTAACTTAGATCTCTTCGTGAATCTCGATAGAAGTATATTTTTGTCAATTTTTTACTCAATTCGAACATCAGCGTAAGTTTACATTTCCATCTTTGAATATCTTTGATAAATTCGTATATTTTTGTATTCAAATAGATAAATTACATTTTTTACGGTTATAATGTAACATTTTTCTACAACAGTGATGTTCGAATTTATACATAAACAAACTGTACTTTTATAAAATATATTTGTATGTAAATTATTTCGTAACTTTGTAATAAAGCGATTCATATATACAAGTAATTGTGTATCTTTTGTAGACTGCTTTTAATGCGTCTTCGGAATCGCTTCTGAATTTGAAAGTCAATTTCCTAACAGTGTATTATGTGTTTGAAATTACATCATAATTGATGTTTAAAAAAATGTTTCGAAGTAGACGGTCGCCTTTATCGATCCTCGAATGCTTGTGCAGTTTCTGACTTTATCAGCGAATAGCAGAATCGAAACTTGAAGTATCTATGTTTTGCAAATAATCTTCTATTTATTTTTTGTATAACAAGCTTTTCAATTTTTTTAAAATGTTTTAAACTCAGATAAACATATTGAACAATGTTTAATCGCCTTCAATAAAGGAAATAAAAAAAGTACACCTGGAAAAGAAGATGAGAAATAGCTGATCTTGAGTACTCATCTTATTTTAGTAGAAATCATAATCAGTGTTCTTTTTTAAATGTTTCATTGGTATTTTCTATGAAAATATCGATTGACTTATCGCAAGAAGCGCTCTCTTTTTTTTTATCCACAAAATGTACACAGAAGCCAAACTTCAAGATCAGATTCAATAATATACTGTTATGACTTATAAGATGTTTATTACTCTTATCATGTGTCTTGTAATATAATTTATCAATCTGATGGGCAACTGCTTTGGTTCAATCAACTCTGATATTCCAAAAACTGCTCAAGACATGGATGTTTCAAAAATGAAAAATTTAGATTTTCTGATTATTTTTTTCATTGGAGGACCAGGATCAGGAAAAGGTTATAATAATAAAGTATAAAACTATATTATTCGCTGCTATTTTACCTAAGATATATTCATTAATTATAAGATAATTTTGAATACATTTTTCATACTGCGATAACTTGAAGCCAAAATAAATAAAAAAATATTAATAATTCAGTGGAATGAAAATGCTTCAATTTTTGTTTATTTACATATATAAATAGTCATTCTTGAATGTTAAAATACCTAATCAATGTATTGAGTTAGAATTATATTATATATTGTTCTGCTATCAAAATAATAAAAAATATTAAAATAGGTACACAGTCACAGAAGATATCAGAAAAATATGGATTATTTCACATATCAGTAGGAGACCTTCTGCGTGAAGAAATTTCCACAGGAAGTATCAGGGGAATCACAATGGCAAAATTTATGAATGGAGGAGATTTGGTGCCAACAGGCATAGTACTGGATTTGATGAAAGAAAAGATGTTTCAAAATATAGGAAACACAAGGGGTTTCGTAATAGATGGTTTTCCAAGAAAAAAATCGCAGGCATTACTTTTTCAGAATAATGTAATTCCTGTAGATCTTGTTATTTATTTAGAAGTTAAGGATAATCTTTTACGAGATAGGTTGCAAGAACGAGCCGTTACTTCTGGTAGAAAAGATGATAATTATGGTGTTATAGAACGACGTATTAAGATTTTCCGAAGAAATAATGAAGCTCTTGTAAAATATTTAAAAGAAAAGCTCATTTCTGTAAATGGTGAGCATGATGTTGCTATCGTTTATTCTGATGTTTGCAGGGCCATTGATCAAATTTTGGAAAAACGTGGAAATAGGCCATAAGTGTTTCCATAGACTTTAGTGATAGTTATTTTTATTATTATTTTCGAAGTTATGTAAGAATTTCTGTGAAGTAGACTGGAAAATAAATTTATTTGTATATGTTTCTGATTTTCTTTCGAAACTTTACTTCTTCAGTCTACACTAATTGTTTATGTATTGATTCCAATTACATATTGTAGTTTATACCATATATATAGTGAATTATAGTTCAGTAAATAAATTAGAATATTGTAATTATGAGTTAAATCTTTTTTTATGAATTCCGGATTTTTCTTTTTGAACAACATGTAGGTACTAATTTGAGAAGATGTTGAGAATTTCCTAAAAAGTGCTTACGCTACTTATAGGATTTTCGAAAAGCTAATGCATAAATTTGAAAATTATACATGTCTGTTTAAAATTATTGTTTGATGATGATTGTGATTGTGTAAGGTGATTGTTTTCACCTTACTCTTTTTTCTTAAATAATACGACTGTTCAATTTGTTTTGATTTAATTAATTTATTCTAATATCATTTTTACGTATGATGCATGCATTAGTTTTACTATGTGTAATCAATAATACATCCGGGATAAATTAGACGCACTTCGGTTTCTGACATGCCAATAATTGGTCTGAAGTGTCAAGAAATGGTGCTCTCATCCTATTATTTTTTTCATTTAATTATTTATTTGATTTACCTGAAATTATATTCTTGTGTATCAAACTAAATCGTTTGGTTGACTGTATTTGAATAATTCCAAAAGAAGTTTAGTTGATTTGTTCTGCTAAACGTTTTTGCATAGAAAAAAAATCCACCAAATTCTTTACTGTAGTTGAACCAACCAAAATCTTTTCGGTTTCATAGTATTTTTCCGAATAAATGTTATTGAAAATTATCGGGAACTTTTGAGCACAAAAAATGGCCTTGTGAATAAAAATATGCAAAGTAAGTTAGGTAGCACTTGGCTTGGTTGTATTCGGATAGAGGGCGAGAAGGCTACACTTCTGATCAAGAATAGTTGAATTTCAAAGAAAGATACATGTTTATCTGAAATAATGAATGTTTAGCAAAAAAGAAAAATTCCAACAAAAGAGTTTAACTATCAAACAAATAGATAAACTCCGAGTTACATAAGATTTCAACTTTCAGATAAATATTGTTGCATTTGCAAAATATATATTAAAATTTCACAACAAAAGATGAATTTTCAACTCATATGATGAATGAAGAAAAAATTCAACACGATGGATTTAAAATGGATTTTCAAACAAGAAGATGGATTTTCTACCAGAAAGGCGAACTATTAACAAAATATAGAAATTTTCAACTGTGATGACGAATCTTAAACAATAAAGTGAATTTTTAATCAAAGAGTTCAACTTTCAACCGAGAAGTTGAATTTTCTACCAACATGGTTCAATTCCTAACTAAATAGTTGAATTAACAAGAAAAAAAATTATCAATTAACCGAAAATAATTGGATTTCGAACAAGAGAGATGAATTTTCGAGGGAAAAAAAAGTTTGAAAAATTTATTTTGAACAAGAAAACAAATAATTTTCAACAACATAGAAAGATTTTAAATCTAAGAAAGTAATTATAAACTAAAATGATGAATTTTAATTTTTGATGTTACCGTTTTAACCAAGTATATAATTATAGTAATGTTGTAATTTTTTTGTCTACTGGTCTTATCAATATTTGAATAATTAATTATTTAAATGCCACGCTTGAAGAACCAGATCCCGTCCGATCACTGAAGTTAAGCAGCGTTGGACACGGCAAGTCCTTGGATGGGTGACCGTTCGGGAATACCACGTGTTGTTGATATGTTGGCGGGAGACTTTGTCCTCCCGTGTATCCAACTCAACCAATTATAACTCTTTACCAGTTACGCTTAACCCGTACAAATGGTACAAAAAAAAGTAAACGCTGACCCTCATTGGAACACCGAATTTTATTTTTCTGAAAAAATGGTAACAAAAATGCGTCAAAAAATAAATAAGCACCGTTTTTTCTCCATGTGAATTATTTAAAATTCAATCATGATTCACAACTTTTCCATAATCTTATCTAATGAAGGGTCATCAAATCTCCACGTTTTAAGGCCCTCTGAGTCAGAAAATAGATTTTTACTAAGGGAGTGAAGATTTTTGATTTTTCAACGATTTTATGTTGCATTATATATGCGTTTCTCATCGGGGATTGGTTTTCTCAAACAAAGACCATTAGAATTTACCAAAATTGGGAATCTTTTAACAACTTTAGATTATTTTAGTGCATTCCGTTAGATATTCATATTTTCCATTCAAAAAATAATAAGATTCCAAAAAAGATTCACAAAATTAAAGAATATTTTGTGTTGGACACTCCACACCAATTATAAGATTTGTATAAAGCCGTCCTTTACTGTAGAAAATTATTCATGCTAACATCTCTTTTTTTTTAATTATTACGTTCTCATCATAATGAGAAGGTATTGGTTTCATGTGAAAATCGACTTTCGCGGAATTTATGAAATCACCACGTTTTGAGACCTCCTGATTCCGAAAAAGTATTTTTTACGTTGGTGTTTGTCTGTCTGTTGTCGTCGTTGTCGTCGCGTTGCCGTCGTTGGTGTCTTATACTCCATAACTTTTGAAAGACTAATTGGATTGGATTGCCCTTTGGCACACATTTTGAGGGACCAAAAAGATACTCCAAGTTCGTTAACCATCTATTTTGGATGAAAAATGAAAGAAAATTTTGAAAATTTGTTTGGACTGTTTTTTCAAAGACTCAAAAATTGTAAGTACAATTTCTTGTAGCACATAAAAAGTGAAACAATTTATCTTTATCTTCTTTATTTGTTTATACTCCCTCCCTTTTACGGGTTTGAGAGTCTTTATATAATCATTACAAATTATACATATA
>WSXT02237546.1:0-15825 GCA_011762715.2 Neuroterus valhalla
TGAAAATAGATGATTCTTTTTGGTTGAAAATGCAACTGTTTGGTTGACAATCAATTTGTTATGCTTCAGGATTGAACAATTTCGTTGACACAATTGTATTTCTTTTGTCGGAGAATAATTTCTTTGGCTGAGAATTCGTTTATTTCATGAAAAATTCTAACTATTAGGTCAAAAATCAATTTTGTTATTTGGAATTTGTCTTTATCGATAGGAAATCGATTTGTTTTGGTTCAGGATTGAACTATTTTTTCGAAAACTTTGTTTTTTGTTGAACATTATAAAATTATCCTTTTTTGTTTGAAATGCAACTGTTTGGTCAAAGATTATTATGTTTCAGTTGAGTTGATGCTTCAGTCAACTTTGACTTGTTCTGCTTTGTTGGAAAATTGATAAAAACTAATTTAAAAAATCAGACGGCTACCTTGACATTTCGTCTGACTGTAAATATCACTAAAATTTTGAAATGTCTATTAATTAAGCTCACAGAGTTGATTATAGATGACAATGCCATAATTGGCTATAAACAGTTATTTTTTTCGGGCTTGTTTTTTGCTTGGAAGCGTAAAGTGTAAATGATACAGTCCCAACCATTGTCTGATCCAGCTCCGCCAGGATCAACATTCACCTCTTCCAGATAGCCTGAAAATAAATTTGGGTGCAACTTTGAAGCTAAAGGCGTAGGAAATATTTTTGTTGTACATGAAGAGATTGACAGATGAAGAAATCAATTTCTTATTGCAGTTTGTTGATAAATCAATGTTTCTATTGCAGTTTTTTATTATCAACATTTACCTGGGAATTTTTACTTATTTCCGTACAAAATGCATAATTTTCTCAACCGGAAATAATTTGAAAAATAGAACAAAATAAAATTCAGAAAATTCGGACTAACAACTAACTCGACAATTGTACAAAGGGTAAGCTGAAAAACCAAATTCCCAAAATCAGAAAAAGTGAAATTCAACCTGAAAATCACGATTTTTCACCAAAAGAAGTGGAATCTGGATAAAAAAATTTCTCAATTAAACAGTTGCATTTCTTACCAAAATGATGACTTTTTTTACTAAAAGAAATAAATTTGAAGTCGAGGCAACAAACTTGCTGTGAAACTATTGTACTTACAATACAAGAATATGAATCTTCAACGGAGATCTTTTATCACAAGGAGGATTAATTTCGAACATAATTTTTAAATCTTCTACGGAACAGATGAATCTTTCAATCACAGTTCAATTTTGAAGCAAAAAAGATCAATTTTCAACAAGGGATGGAGTATTCAGATTTCGAAAACGAATTTTCCCTAAAATAGTTTACATTTCAACTAGAAATGGAGCAGTCAAATCCTGATTTGAATAATAAATCTTCAAAAACAACAATATTACACTCGTGAAAGTAGTTTGATCTCCAACTGAAACTGCTAAATCAAGGTGATTAATTTTTTATTGAAAATGAGGATTTTCAAAATAAATTAAAGAACCTTAACGAAAACAATTATTTTCATGCTAGAAGAAATCATTTTCAATTTTTTATAAGTGAATTTTCACCAAAATATATGAATTTTCAACCAATGGAATGAACCATCAACTACAATAATTGTCAATCATGTATTTTCATTTTGGTTCCTTCTGTGAACCAGAATTATGGTTCGACCAATGCATTCATTCTTTTTAATCATTCAATTTTGAAATGCTAATTATCCAAACAATACCACGTTTCTAAAAATATCTAACTGTATCGAATTGTCAAAAACAATATCTGGGTAAAAATAGTGGAAATAGTTAAAATATAATGAAATAAAATATAATAGATAAAAACATAAAAATAGAATAGAACAAATGTTTTGAATTTGATACCTTTCAAATATTATTATTCTCAAATTAAAAGAATTTTAAGATCAATGATTGGATCTAATAATGTTTAAGAATAAAAAAAAATTGGTAGCTCTCGAAATAAACAAGGTTTGACTGCGCAATTTCTTAAGGAATTCGTTGAAAATTATATAATATTTGAATGCAGATGACTTAGAAAATAATTTCATTGCAATTCTAATATTTTTATATTAGCCTTTCATAATTAAAAAAATGGGAAATTTCCGCCTAGTAAAATAACCTTTACAATTAAGTTTGTTTTGTTCTTCAGCGATTTTTAGTCACCGATTTATTCAAATTCTTGTAGAGAGGTCGAGACTTTCCAAACCTATCATTTTAACTGAATGCAAGGCACACTTTTCAAAAGATAAAATTTGCTCTCAAGTGAAGATTTACAGAATTTCCAAAATAATCAAGAACTTGTTGTGGTCATCTCAAATAGTTGCAATTTGAAATTTCTGCAAGACCAATTTGTTACTGAAATATGTCATTCACATTTTTGGTATTGTACAAGAAAGAATTGCTCATGATTCAGAAGCGAAAATCTAATTTTAAATCTGTTCAAATGTGCTCTTTTGTTTCGATAGTATTATAGGTCTATAGCAGAGTGTCAATCAGGAAAGTAGATGACCATTCATCATTAATTTCGCCTAAATCTCTGTGTCAAAGCGATGATGCTATGGCAGTTAATTAATTCCAGATTTTCACCAATGCTTCATGTTCAAGTTTAATCAGCGACGGGAAACAATTTCTATATAAAAAAGCTCGTGTGCGGGGAAGGAGAAGGAAGCTTGCAAAAAGCAGAAGGCGCTGAGACGAGATGATTTTTTTTCATTAAAAAATTGCATCTCTGCTCTTTGAATGCGAAGCGTTCGTGACTACCCACATAAAAGGGTACCTTGATTAAAAGTGCAGCTTGTTCAGTTCTGATTATTAATATTTTCAAGCATAAGATAAGAATTTGGATAAAAGGTATTCTTTTATCCATTCATACACGGAAAACCCCATATTGCTAGGGTAGCAATATTAGAGCAGTCGCAAGGTTATGTTATCGCTGTCAACACGATATGAAGAGTATCGTAAATGGAAGTATACACGTAGCGCTCTGACAGCCCTACATTTGCTACAAAACGCTGTGTCACTACCAGGGCGATATAATTTACCATAATACATTTTTTACCAAAAAATACAGTTTTTCAACAAAATAGTCAAGTTACAAACTGGGAAAATATTCGTTTCCAACCGAAAATGGAACAGTTAAATTTTTAGTTTAAAAAACTAATTTTGAACCATACTTGAGAGTTTTCACCTGAAACAAAGAAGTTTTAACAACAATTATGTGATTTTCAATTAAAATACATATATAAGTTAATTCTTCAGTTAAAAAGAATACTTCCGAGATAAAAAAACTAACTTTGATCGACGAAAGATTAACTTTTAACCCAAAACTATAATTTTCAACTAAATCGTTGGATTTGAATCTACGGAAATAGTCATTTCCAACCAAATCTGGAATAGTGACATTTTTTTCCCAGAAATTAATGTTTAACCAAACATCGGTGTTTTCAATTGGATTATCCTTTGACTTAGATGGAAAAATTTAACTGTTTAACTTGGATTGTTACTTATAAAGAATCATTTCTAAATAAGATACTAAAATTTCGAAAGGAAGTAATTTTCTACCAAAAATCGATTTCCCAACAAGATATGTCAATTCCGGAAGGAACTATTGAATTTTCAAAACAGAAAGACACATTTTTTATCCAACTTGTTGAATATTGAACTAGAAAAGATTGTTTTCGCACTAAAAATGAAACAGGTAATTTTCCAGTTGGAGAAATTTTTTTTCAAGGAAACTGATGAATTTTTATGTAAAATGATGAATCTTCAACTGCAGAAGATGCATTTTATGCAAGAAAGATAAATCTTTAACAATACAAAGAATAATTCTTCACAAAATAGGAAAATTTTCGAAGAAATGTCATTTCCAACCAAAGAGTTCAACTCGCAAGTAAGTAGTTGATTCATCTATTAAATTATTGAAGTTGAGGCAGCTAAAAAAAATTTCACATAGCAAAACATTTGCAAGAGGTTTTCCTTATAATTGGATGGAATAAAAACTCTTTCTTGCATAAAATATGGATATATTTATAAATTTTTAGAATCAGACTAAAGGAACGTTACATTCTTTGAATCAAATGATAAGATCTCTTTCTAATTTATAAAAAAGAAGAGGTCGTCTCTCGTATATTTACAGTGGAATTTTTATTTGTCCACGTTGAGTCGAATTCGCGGTTTTTTAAATCAAATTCCTGGCAATTTTCCTGTTTTTTCCCGGGTAATCAAATTCTTGGTCATTTCCTGGTTAGGTTGAGGTGTAAAATTATTACAAAAAACTTAAGAGGCCTCATGGTAACGCACTGGCTTCGCAATCCGACAGTCGCGGTTTCGATGCCTCACGGGAACAATTTTTTTCTTCAATTTGCTTTGTATTTATTGATTGATATTTCAATGCTATAAATCACTATGTTTACCAATGCTCATATTTATTTTTTTGGAATATATGTAGACTTTATGTAAGGGTGGTATTTATCATAAAAAGATTGAAAGAACAAATTTTTCGAGCACCGAGAACAACTGATGAATGGTGGTTGACCACAATCGCATTTGTTTTTCAACATTGTTTCCGACATAGGATTTGTAATAATTTTCCACCCCAACGGAGGTCCACTGGAAAAAAACGGCTGCAGGGTTTTTTATATATGTATGTGAACTGGAAAATCAGCCCGTTTTCGAAAGTCAACTTACATGACATTGCACGAGTTCCCTTGTAAGTTCGTAACTTAACCTCAAAACCAGCTGGGAGGAGAAAGCTCTTCTTGTAGAGTAAGGGAGGATTATTTCCAGGCAGATGACAGTTAAAACTAAAACTGACGAAAATGTTGAAGATTCTTTGTTTTAGTTAAAAACTCTCATGTTTGGTTCAAAATTGGTTCTGAAACTGAAAATTTTACTGTTGCATTTTCGAATGAAAATAATATTTTTTTCAGTTCGAAATTCATTTATCTTGTTGGAACATTGTATTTTCTGGTAGAAAATGAATCTTTCTACTTGAAAACTAACCTTCTCGTTTGAATATTCACCTCCACCTTAAAAAGAAATATAAACTTTTGTAATTCAGTTAAATTAGGTCTTATTCCAATAATCAATATAAACGTCATGAATACATTAAATATAATTGAAATCTACTATTTTAATAAGCTTCGGTATTTACTTTTGTAAATCCTACGAATTTAATATTTTTGTAGAATTATTGTATGTATTCTGTGAAAAGCGTATCCGTATAGAGTCTTCCAAATAATTTTTTCTTCACATCTTCATGAGTACCTATTAATTTATTGGATATTTGGAATATTACAAAATATTGTCTCAACATGAATATATATGCAAAAAAAACGTGTTTTAATAATTGAAATAACTCAAATTTTGAATTTTCCGTTGTGATTCTTCAGTATATAACCCATCATGCTATTTTTATGGTACTTTATATTATTTAATATTTTTTATAATTTTTTAAATATTATATTATAATTTTTTTATTCGAAATTCACTTCTTGAAGAAAATTTAACTACATTGTAAAAATCAGTGCATCTTTTTTTCACCCTGAAATTCAAGTATCTAGTTAAAAATTGATTTTTCAATTTAAAAATTAAACTTTTTCTTTGAGAATTTATGTACTTTGTGAAAAATCGCCTAGTTTGTTGAGAATCAATTTCTTCAACTGAAAATCTAACTGTTTCATTTTCAGTGAAAAATCAGTCTTTTCTAGTTCAGTATCCAACAATGTGGATGAAATGTTGTCTTCCTGTTTTATAAATTTTATGGTTCTTTTCAAAATTCAAATATTTTGTTGAAAAATTTTTTTTGGTGGGAAATGACCTCCTTCGAAAGTTAATTTTATAATTACAGAATTCTTCTCTTCTATTCACAATTCAAGGTAAACAGGTAAATTTTTTGATTGTCGTCAAAAAATCATCCAGTTGAAATTCAATTCAACCATTTTTTTTAATTCACGTTTTTTTGTTACAAATAAACTTTGGTCCATCATCACAGTTGACCATTCGACTGTCTGGTTTAAAATTCAACTTAAATACAGTTAAAAATCTACTATTTGAAATAAAAGTTCATCATTTGAAAAAAAATGTAACAATTTGTTTCAAAGTTAGTTCCTTATCCCAGAGGTAATTTTCTTAACTGAAGAATTAGCTTATGTTTTTCAATAGGAAATTCCATAATTGTAGTTAGAAATTCATTTTTTTGGTTGGAGATCAATTTTTTTTATACCATTTTCGGTTGAAAATTATTATTTCGGCAGTATGTCAATTCAACTATTTTGTTCAAACACTGTTTTTTTTTGTGAAAAATTGATCTTTCCATTAAAATAATAATCATTAAGTTTGAATATTATTCTTCATGGTTGAAAATTGAAGTGCTCCAATCAAATATTCATTAATTTTTTTGAAAATTCATCTTCTTGGTTTGAAATCCGGCTGCTCAAGTTGAAAATTCATAATGTTATATGAAAATTCATCACTGTAGTTGTAAAATGAACTGGTTTGTTTCAAAACCGTTCTCTTTTTTCTATCGTGAATTTATTTCTTCAAATTGTACGTTCAAATAGTATTTTCCCGTGGAAACCTTGAGTGCTTTTCCAAAATTAATTCATTTTGCAATTTTCGATCTGTTTAGAAAAGGATGTTCAAAACAAACGTCATGCATTTTATGAATGTGTTACTTTTAGTTGACCGAGAGAATTGAGAAACTTGACCGATAAAAACCGAGAATTCACCTGGAATTTGGAATCTTTCACCTAATCGCCACCCTGAATCAATATAATTTATGAGAAAAAGTAACAGTAACAGATTACCTGCAGTAATTTAAAACATTGCAAAGTTCACTTCATTCAAATCAGAACTAACAAACGGTTACGTAGAAATCGAAAAACCACAATTATGTTATACAGAACACAAATAATTGAATTGGTAGTTTTTTGCAATTATAATCACATTCTGTCAATACTGTTCTCTGAAAAAATTGCATTCGTCCAATTTCTTACTCAAGATATCAGTTCGATAACAATTGTTCCAAAATTTTCAAGTAAGCTTCTTTGTTCTTAGAACTAAGATCCTTATGCAGTGTGTCGCTCCGACAGCGACAGAGCGCATTATAATAAGTGTAGGGCTGTCAGAGCGCTACGTGTATACTTCCGACCACGATACGCTTCATATTATTCATTCATAACGTCAACATAACCCTGCGACCACTATGATATTGCTTCCCTAGCGATATGGGATTTTTCATATAAAGTTATAGCAAATCTGATAAAAGAAATTTTGGAGTTACTCGTTACTATACAGTCTGTGCCTATATGAGTATCACAAAACGGGTCTCACACCTTGGAAATTTAATCTTGCATGACACGCGATGAGGGTCTTTTGGTCAATAAGGGGGTAGCTAGGGTATTCCGGAACTAACTTGGTGCTAGGATAATAACCGCTCGTTCACATAGACTAAACCTTAATATCCTGTTGGAAACTTGGATCATAGTACTTTCGTTCCGGCTTGGCCTCCGGTTAGCATATAAATGCCTGACATTTTGTACATACGGGTATAACAGTTTACAGCGAAACGTTATCTAAGATATCGATAATGGCTGAACTTCCGACCCGAGTGTTAGTTCAGAAAACTATTTGACCTCTACCAGATACTCTTTCCTGAAAACGAAATGGGTTCAGAATGATCCTTCCAGTTACCGGAAAACAACACTCCACGATTTTCTTTATAAAAGGCGAATTTTTCACTGATAATCTACATTGATTGTTTACTTAATCCTCTTGGTGACAAGTTATTTCTAAGGCCTCATACGAATTGCAATGCAAGCATCAGGGCGGCTCTAATTTAACAATCCGTGTATAATTTCGCGGGGTTATTAATTAAACCTAATTATTTATTTCGATAGAGTCGTACTTCACTCTATGAATCAGATGTGCCTACGCACAGAGGTTCAAGATCCCAATTTCGTGGCCAAAACTCGAAAAGTTAATATTTATGACTTCTTAAATGTTTATATCGCGTTTCTTGGGTCACTGATTTAAAAAATGATATTAAAAATTAAAAATGGCGGACCAAAATGGCAGACACTTTCCCGAAATTTTCTATTGTTTCCCACGAAAATAAGTACAAACTAGATTTTTGATCGCTAATTCCAAATATGATATTAAAAATTCAAAATTGAAAATAGCGGACCCGAAATGGCGGACATTTTTCCAAAATTTTTTATTGCTCTCACGAAAATAAATAAAAAGGGGTTTTTTGAGTCGCTGATTTCAAAAATGATATTGAAAATTCGAAATTCAGAGTGACGGACTCAAAATGGCGGAAAATTTTCCAAAATTTCCTATTGTTTTTTACAAAAAGAATTACAAAAGGGTTTTCTGGGTCACTTATTTCAAAAATTATATCTCAAATTCGAAATTCAAAATGTTAGACTAAAAATGTCTTACATTTTGAGTTCAGAAGAACCATTCTCAAAGCCTCCCGTGAGGGTTGATAAATAGTAAAAGAATCATTTGGTATACCTAGAAACTTCGATCCTTAAGTCATGTATTCATTTTCAAGAGTCAGGTCCTTGAAGGATTCCACGTATTCGAAAATTTTAAGACGTTTTCATCTCACGAACCGCGTCTTGGATCCTGTCAATAATGGGGTAAAAAATGTATTGCCTCCTTTCCCAGTTTATAAACTTTTCACGCCAAAAAACCGAAGTTTTTATTCTGAAGTCGCTTTTCTTTGCCAATGTTTTCGTTACATTCATTACTGTAACATATATTTATTGTTTATATATTTATCGTTTTTTTACATTATTTATCTATTCATTAAATTTTTTGATGAGAAATTTGAATACTTCAAGTGATAAATACTCTTATTTTATACAATGGTAAAACTCAATTCGGACACCCTGCGTATTGTGCCCAGCACATTTCAAATGTTCCCAAGGGTAAATTCGAACGTCACTAAATAAATTACTTTTATTCTGAATGAGTATCTTTTCGGCATGACATGTGGCGCGTAGAGAATCATGGATTCGTAGGCTATAGCGCGGATCAACACTCCCACGCAGTTGTAGAAAAAGCGCATTTAATTCTACGGGGCAGCTCGGGGCAACTTTTGTTGAAGGAATAAAAAAGTTGATACTTTTTTGCGATAAAAACGGGGAATCCCGGCGCGCGCCCTCGCAGGTGAAAAAAAAAGAATGCACTTCGTATATTCCTGAATTATATGGGAAAAAAAATTTTGGACGTGCACATTTCACTCCCAATATCATTAAGATACGTGTTCTACGTGTTTAAAATGCATATCCGGAAGCAAGCAACGATTTAACGTACCTTCAGAAAAATCCTCTAGGTCACCTCATCTGTTTCTGGCACGAACTCACAGAATAACAACATTTTTCGTTGAACGCTGGGAATTCGAGAAACAAACTGATGGGCGCGCATTCGGCGAAGAGTCAAGTTTAACTGCTTGCCACAAGGACAGTTTTGAATATAGTGACTTGCCCTTTTAGAAAATAATGCTCCAACACCCCCTACAGGAGTATAAATGAACATCTACCTCAGCCGGTAAATTTAAAATTTTGAGGTTTTTGCCAGCTTTTTGGAATCTTGAACCACTGTGTCCCGTACAACCAGGTAATGGAATCTGTTATCTGCAATTTATATGAAACGAAGAACAACGATTTGATTAAAATTGCTTAGTAGATTGCTGTTTGAATTATTACTGAGGAGATTATTCTGACACAGGTATATAACAATTCCGGGCCCGAATGCAATGAGGGGACGAGCGCTCGAAAACGCTAAGAAGTATTGTCTAAACGTCTTGTGATATCGAAATCTCAAAACTCAAAAAATTATATTTTAAAAGATAGGCACTCGTGGATGTTGACAAGACGGAACTTTTTTTCATTTAGAGTTTTTCAATCCGAATTGTATTTTTGATAATAAAAATGAAAAAGTGATTAAAAAATGTTGCCAAATTCACTTGTTTTTTGAAACATAAATCGTCTCGACTCAGACAAATATTATTGAAACTTTTTGGAATTTGGTATCAGCTTGCGTTATACCCTAGCGATGCCTACAGTGTGGAGAAATGAGTAAAAAAATGCCAATTGTTTATTAATATTTAATTGCAAACACAGACCTGACGCAAAGTAGGGCAAAAAAGGGTCTTTGGACAAATCAGTTTTTGGCCTGAAAAGCTGGTGCGATTTGCAATTTTTTTATAAATGAAAGATAATAAAATTTTGCATCAACTCACGGTCTAATCGCTTTTGTAACTTTGTTTTAAATTTTTTATATGATAATGAAAATGAAATTTTTTTTTCACTTTCCAAGGCTGCCATTTCTTCGGGAAATTTATTGCCTGAGGAAATTTATTGCGTGACTGCAAACAATTAAAATTGATGCGGAAACTCATCACGAAAGTTTTCCGGTAGCGCTGACTGCATATCATTTTTTTTTGAGATCGCTATAAACAAATTTTTGAACAAAAGTTATATCTTCTCTATTCGAAATAATAAAATACTTTTAACCTATATTTTCCGAAAGAGGAAGGTGAAGAAGGATGTTGATTTGCGATTGAGTGAAATCCAACATGATTTATCAATAGTTTATAACAATTTAATTAACGAATTTCTAATCTGGACATTTTCCAATAGAATATTCCGTTTTTCCTGCCAAATCACGTGCTAGTATCTCCTCGAAGCTTTTCCTGATTGATGATATGTCATTAGAAAACGATTATTTTTTGTTTAAACAAATTTCATGAACAAATGGAGCATTTGACTATTCTTTTGAAGAGAAGTTTCATTTTTCCTTCAAAATCCATTGTGAATCTTTCACTCATGATCCTTTATTATAGATATTGTTATTTTCAATAACAAACACTCATTATTGAACCAGATTTGATAAACAAATTCATATTTCCATCATTTTTCGGTAAATAAATATCGTTTCTTCAGACGAACAACGAGGGATCTCTATCCAATGGTCTTCTGCCATGCACATTGTGCTTTGCAATAATAATTGAACATTTTTTAACCAAATTCAATCAAGAAATACATTGTATGACCATTTTTCAATACTTACGGTTCGTTTTACTCCACACAAACAAGTATGAATCTTCTACTCATAGTCATTCACCATGGATATAGTGATTTTTATTTGAAAAGTAATTTATTATTGAAAGTTATCCGATGGGATATACATCATTTGACAAGTATCCAGTGTTGTGTTCGGTTCATTTTGCTGAATAAAACACAGTTCTCCACCTAGCGTAATGCTAGAAATTTGAGATTATTCTGAGATTTTGCGGGTTTGTTCTTAAATCAGGTTTTTACAGGCTATTCACTGGACGGCTCCTATATAAATTCCATTCTTTCTTCTTTTCTGTTGTAAGACATTCTTTTTCTACAAATTGATATTTTTTGTAGATTACTCCCTTTGTTGTTTATTAATTATTTGTCCATTGCCAAAAAATTGCGAAATCTTGGAATAAATCCAACTTTCTCGCATTTTTCTATAAGAGAAGTTAGTTACAAACAATAATGAACTGACTCAAATAGTATGTATGTTAGCTCTCATTTTTCATTACCTCATTTGAAGAAAAAGTTGAAAAAAGTTTGCAAATTTGAAAAAAAAACGCAACTTCGTAGCATTTATTCGAGAAATCATTGTTCTAAATAAAAATGACTTTTTTTAATAATGACTTTTATACAAAATAAAAAGATATAGAAGTAATGGAGAGAGTATCTAATTTTAATGTTCCTGTATTGAAACTTTTATCAAATTTATGATAAATGGTCAGAAATTATGATAAACCAGCCTTTTTTTATGTCTAATTTTTGAAAAGACAAGTCCTTTACAGGAGAGTATACAGGCGAGAGTACTAACGTTGAGAAGCATGCTTATACCAAATTTCAAAGAACTTCAATAATATTTGTCTGAGTCGAGACGATTTATGTTTCAAGAAATAATTGAATATCGCAACATTTTTTTTATCACTTTTTCATTTTTATTATCAAAAATATAAATGGGATTGAAAAACTTCATATGAAAAAGAGTTCCGTCTTTTCATTATCTACAACTGCATATTTTTTTTAATTTAATTTTTTGAGTTTTAAAATTTTGATATCACAAGACGTTTGGACAATACTTTTTAGCGTTTTCGAGCGCTTGTCCCCGTACTCGTCCGAGCGCTGGAGAGGGGTTGCCGTATGAACTTCTGTGTCCAGTCGGAGACTTTGTTTTTTTCTATGTTTTCTGGTGCGGAAAACCGATTTTTTAAGGTCTCCGGTCCCAAAATCCGTCCGTTTTCTTGTTAGTAACAACTTAATGGTTTAAATCGATATATCTTGTCGTCTGCAAAATTTACGGAATTTTCGAACAAAAGGATCGATTTTATATTTCGTTAGGAACATTTTCCACTTTCATCTTTGAAAAAATCTTGATTGGAACAAAAGTTATAGGGAAATAAGTGCAAAAAAATTGCGAATACGCGCTCTTTTCGCAATCATTCGATCATTATTCGGCTCGTACGATTGCTATTGAAGCTTCTGATAGCTTATTTCGAAGAAAATATCCGCAGCTTCAATTTGAGCTTTTGGCCACATATTTTCAAGCTCTAGGAACAATTTTACAGCCCTCCAAATGTAATATTTTTACCAAAAAATAACAGTGTCAATTGTTCATGTCCCTCTCGTTTAAAGAATTCTAAATAACATCGGTAAAACAGTCATCCCATATTGTTCCTCAACAAAAAACGAAAGTTTTAAGCCTTAGAAGCGATTTCCAAGGTGAGTAGTTGCTGAATAATCGCCGTTTTTGTAGAGCCTGCATGGCGCACGCGCGCCATGCGCGACTCTGAAATCGGAGCCTCAATCGACTGGCTGCTACAAAAACGGCGATTATTCAGCAAGTACTCATCTTGGAAATAGCTACTAGGCCTTAAGACCATGTTAAACTTACCCGATTCCTACCTTACCGACATCTTTTTTGCAACAACTCACGTCCACACCGAAATAGATATCGAGTTGGTATTTTGGGAAAAGCTTCAGAAAACAATAAACTACGTTTGTATTCATTATTTCGTTCAAAATTTTCGAAAAAAAAATTTGTTTGCGAATTTTTGTTCAAAAATTTGAACCAAATGTTGTATACAAACCTAGTTTATTGTTTTCTAAGGCTTTTCTCAAAATATCAACCCGATATCTATTTCGGTGCGGACGTGAGTTGTTGCAAAAAAAATCGATAATTTGGGTCACGTGACCCATGTTTAACATGGCCTTAAAGGCTCCGTTTTTTGTTAAGAAACAATATGGGATAACTGTTTCTCTGATTTTATTTAGAATTCTTTAAACGAGAAGGACATGAAGAATTGACACTGTTATTTTTTGGTAAAAATATCACATTTGGAGGGCTGTAAAATTGTTCCTAAGGCTTAAAAATAGGTGGCCAAGGGCTCAAATTGAAGCTGCAAATATTTTTTTCAAAATGAACTATCATAAGTCTCAATAGCAATCGCACAAGCCGAATTATAATCGAATGATTGCAAAAAGAGCGCGTATTGACAATATTTTTGCACTTGTTTGCCCGTAACTTTCGTTCCAATCAAGATTTTTTCAGAGATAAAAGTGGAAAATGGTATTAATAAAATCTACAATCGATCCTATTGGTCGGAAATTCCGTAAATATGGTAGATGACAAGATATATCTATTTAAACAAATAAACTGGTAATAACAAAACAACTGACGTGTTTTGGGCCCGGAGACCCCAAAAAATCGATTTTCCGCACCAAAAAACATAAAAATAAACGAAGGCCCGACTGGAAATAGAAGTGCATACGGCAACCCCTCTCCATCGTACGAACTATACTGCATCCGGGCCTTCAATTATATTTGCGTTCGAAGTAGATCCCAAAGTTGGATAAAAACATGAAGATTTTTTTCATTGTCAATATTGTAGTCAATGTATGTGTAAGATTTAAATTTCATCAAGAAAAAAGAATAATCTTTGGTATCAATTATGTCGAAAACAATGAAAGATTATTCGAAATTTATAATGCGTAACAAACGACATTGGCACACTTTTATTACACTCTATTACATGTAACCGGATGCATTTAAGCTCCTTGAAGAATTAATGATACCTTAAATACTGTGTTCACGATATCATAAGTTTAAGTCAAGCAGCACACTTGCCAGCATACGTTAAACTGTTTACATGCTTTATCAGATCTTAACAGCATTATTATACGAGCACTTTATCAAACTGCTTCTCCACCTCTTACTACTTATGTATACTTGTGCAAAAAGAACAATTCAATTATGAAATTAGAGTCACGACTGTTTTATTGAGCATTAGTTTGCACAATAAACATATGTATAAGTTAATATAAATGTTTCTACTTACTAATGGTTTTTGTATTGAATTACTATCTTTTTGAACAATACCTCAAGGAAGGTAATATTTTTCTAGTATTAGGAGTTCAAAACCTTTATTTTCAATGTATTATATTATTATAAATGAAAAAAATCATTTACTATATTTTGCGCCAAGAGGATCTATTTTTACTCAAATCATTTCTATTAATATTTACGTAATCACGGCATTTTTTTGAAAATCTGGAAGAATGTACGAACTGATTACCCTGGAATATTATTTTGAATACAAATTTAAATAAATCGATATACTGAGAAAGACTGTTCTAATATAACAACCATGAAAATCAACAAACAAGCTTACCGTGAGAGGTACAAAAAAAACATGGATTATACTAATTTCATCAGTACCGTTTTTCTGTTTCCAAACATATACGATGGCTAACGGAGAATGACTTTTTACATTCGGTTTTTTCCTTTATTAACCTCCAAGGAACTTTTATTCTCATTTAATGTATTGAAAACCCATTTAAATACATTCGACTATTGAAAAACGTGTTATTTATAATTATACTCTTCAACAACTATTACACGGAATATCGAAATCCTGACTGTCGAAAATTCCCGATTTCCAGATGCATCATTCCCACTGGGATCTGAGGCATTTTTGAATTCAAAATATAATTTTGCTGAAAAATCACATTCTTACTAAACAATCAAATTCATCCTCAGCCCAAAATATTTCTCTAAAATTGTATCCCCTGACGTCGACATTGAGCGTAGTTTTTACATAGTGGCAAATATTAAACATAATTTTCATTTGTTTCATACATTATTTGTATAAAAGGAACTGTGTATCATTTCCTGCCTGGATCCAGATGATATCATTTTACTGATCAAACCTTTCAATAGCTGCTTATTGCATTCATATTTCTTGGTGGATTAATATACTCCTATATGGGTAATCCTCCGAATACAGGAAACTTCTGGGAAAAGAAAATTTTTTTAGAAAATGTATTCAAAATTTCAATTTGTGCTTGAAGTTAGATTCATTACCGTAGAAAAAAGAACTTCTGAAAGTATGCACGCTAAAAATTTATTTTAAAGGCTTGTGTAGTAGTCCAGTATATTTGGATTTCATGATTGCAATTCATTGAGTAAGAAAATTTTTTCTTGCCATTTTCAGGGTACCATATAGGAAGCTTAAATCCAAGTTTTCGACCATCAACCCTTTGTAGGTTGTTCGCCATCTTGATTTAAGGGGTGATTCCTTGTATCGAGAATAACTGTTAAGGCTCTAAAATTTGAATACAAATTTTCTATTCTAGCCGTTATTTACTTTCGCTTCATAGCCTTTAAAATCTTCAAGGAACTTAAGAGAACTCCGAAACATCTGTTCATACAACTTTATTTCTTTATTGCTTCCTGAAATATTTGTGAGAAATTTCTTGTTTCCAATTTA
>WSXT02237557.1:1670-15824 GCA_011762715.2 Neuroterus valhalla
TTTTCAAAACATTACAATTTCAAATAGAAAGCCATTGAAATTTATTCGCTAGCGAATAAAAACGTGGAAATTGAACACTATTTAATAGAAAGCTTTGAAAATAAAATAATTAAAAATTGATCAAATGTTTCAAATCAATTAATTTCCAAAAAAATTTTGATATAGGACAATATTTTTTATTAAATGTAATTAGAAACTCATTTTTAGATGAGCATGCACACTCCAGATTGAATTATTTTAAATTCAAAACGTTGGAGAATCTGAAATTTCAGATTTGATGTTCAAAAATGTATTTTTTTTTTCTTTTAATGAATGTTAAAAAATAAGAAGCTGAATTCACTTCTTTGATTGAAATTTAGAAACTAGTCGTTAATAAAAATCATGGATTATTCATAATTTATGAAGTTCTCCTAGATCTGCCTCGAATTTTCAAAACATTACAATTTCAAATAGAAAGCCATTGAAATTTATTCGCTAGCGAATAAAAACGTGGAAATTGAACATTATTTAATAGAAAGCTTTGAAAATTAAAATAATTAAAAATTGATCAAATGTTTCAAATCAATTAATTTCCAATAAAAATCTTGATATAGGACAATATTTTATATTAAATGTAATTAGAAACTCATTTTTAGATGAGCATGCACACTCTCCCAATTGGGAATTAAATAAGTCTGAATTGAGAAAATGTTGGAAATGAACATTTTTATATTGACCTTAGAATTATAAAATTTTGAATTATTTTGGATTCAAAACGTAAGAGAATCTTAAATTTCAGATCTATTGTTTGAAAAATGTATTTTTTTTCTTTTAATGAATGTTTAGGAATAAGAAGCTAAATTCACTTTATTGATTAGAATTTAGAAACTGGTTGTTACTAAAAATCATGGTTTATTCATAATTTATGCAATTCTCTTAGTTCTGCCTCGAATTTTCAAAACGTTATAATTCCAAATAGAAAGTAAATGAAATGTAATCGCTAGCGAGTAAAAACGTGAGAATTCAACATCATTGAATCCAAAGCTTTGAAAATTAGAATAATTAAAAATTGATCAAATGTTTCAAATCAATAAATTTCCAATAAAATTTTGATATAGGGCAATATTTAATATTAAAGGTAATTGGAAACTCATTTTTTGATGAGCATTCACACTCTCCCAATGGGGAATTGAATAAGTCTGAATTAAGAAAATGTTGGAATTGAAAATTTTTATATTGACTTGAAAATTATAAAATTTTTCATCATTTTATATTCAAAACGTTAGAGAATCTGAAATTTCAGATTGGTTGTTTGAAAAATGTATTTTTTTTTCTTTTATTGAATGTTTAAGAATAAGAAGCTAAATTCACTTTACTGATTATTATTAATTAAAATTGAGGAACTAGTTGTTATTAAAAATCATGGTTTATTCATAATTTATGAAATTCTCCTAGATCTGCCTCGAATTTTCAAAACGTTACAATTTCCAATAGAAAGTAATTAAAATTCAATCGTCAGCGAGTAAAAACGTGGAAATTGAACATTATTTAATAGAAAGCTTTGAAAATTGAAATAATTGAAAATTGATCAAATGCTTCAAATCAATTAATTTCCAATAAAAATCTTGAAATAGGACAATATTTAATAATAAATGTAATTGAAAACTCATTATTTGATGACCATGCACACTCTCCCAATTGGGAATTAAATAAATCTGAATTGAAAAAATGTTGGAAATGAACATTTTCATATTGACCTTAGAATTTTGAAATTTTGAATTATTTTGGATTCAAAACGTAAGAGAATCTGATATTTCAGATTTATATTTCGAAAAATGTATTTTTTTTTCTTCTAATGAAGGTTCAGGAATAAGAAGCTAAAGTAATTTATTGATTAAAATGTCAAAACTAGTTGTTAATAAGAAACATGGGTAATTCATGATAAATTTATGAAATCCTCCTGAATCTGCCTCGAATTTTCAAAATATTACAATTTCAAATAGAAAGTAATTACAACTTTGTCGTTTGGGAATAAAAACGTTTTATCGTTTTTCTTTGCAAGCGATAAAATTTCAATTACTTTCTGTTTCAAATTGCACTATTATGGAAATTTGAATCTGAATACATTGATCTCTTATATTTTAATATGAAAATGTTTAAATGTCAAAACTTTCAATTCGAAATTATTTAATTTGAAATCTGAAATATGAATTCACGAACTTTCGGGCAACTTCAGAGTTTAAAAAATGTAAATACAATCTTGAACGTGTTTGAATAAAGATTTGAAAAAAAATTTTATCATTCAAAGATCAATTCAGAAATGTTTATCTTGGACAGATATCAATTCAAAGTTATGCGATTCCAAATAAAATACTTTGAATGCTTATTGTCGTATTTTTTAACTTTAAACTGAAATTTCGATGATTTAAAATAGTTTATGAATTTTCAATTATTTGAAGATTTTCGTGTCCAATTATTTTATGTTTAACGATTTTGGTCAGGAATAATAAAATCTGGAATATTCCTCATTTGCGATTGTCCTATTATCTCAATTTCAATCTTAAATTATTTAATTGTCAATGTTTTTCATTCGAGATTTATTCTTTTATTCAAATTCTTTCAATTTGAAGTCGACTTTTTTTTCTTAAATTTCAATCTCAAAATATTAAATTCTGAAAGTTCCTGAATTGAAATTATTCACAACTTTATAATACCATACTTGATTCAAAATTTTCAGATTTTGACATTTTTAGTCCAATTCCTTCAATTTTAAATTCAAAGAATATTGATTTTATGTTAAAATTCTCGAGATTCGAACGCTGTGAGCAGAAATTTTCTTTTGTTTTTTGGTAAAAAATTATAAATTCGAAATAATTTAAATCTATCCCATTTGAAAAAATCTTATTTCTAAAATTGCAATCTAAAAGTATTCGATCTTGAATGCTTTGAAACAAAAATGACAAAATTTCCATTACTATTATTTTAAAATTACACTCTATTAAAAATGTTCAATTTCAAACAGTTTCAATCCAGAATTCAGAGATATATTTCGACATTATTAATTTTCCAAATTTGTGAACTAACGTAAATTTTTTCGAATTTTTAAATTATAAATCATTTTAATTACGAAAAAATAACCTTACAATTAATATAATTGCAGCACCGTTCTGAAAACTTTGAATCCAGAATAGTTTAAGTTGAAAAACTTTTAATTTTCAGTTCATTCAATAAATTTAAAAAAAACAGTCACAAAGAAACAAAAGAATCCGTGCGGGCATCATCAATTAAATAATATTTTATTCCGCACTTATGGCCCTATTTCAAAACTTCGTATAATAGTAAATATTAATAATAATCGAAGAATAAAAATAATTATGATAACAATAATAAATAATAATTATAATAATAATTAATCGAACCATTTCAAAATGCCAGGAATAAAAAAAGTATTATTATTTTGTACATGCTATTATATTTATATTGTTTTCTAATTCCGTAACTCTTCGTGGAGGATTAAGGAAATTGTTTTGCCGAATAAAAGAACAAAACAATAACAATAACTGAAATTTTTTGAAAAAAAAAGAAATCCCGGTGTAAAAATACGAATAAAAGGTGGATTCGTTCATAGATTCATCTTCTTCTTTCTTAAACTAAGGTCATAATAATTTCAATTTTCAATTATCATTGCACAATCGTCGATGACGCGAAATACCTTTTTATAAATAAAATTAATATAAGAGATCCAAGCAAATAACAATAAAACCAGAAAAATGAAAAAAAACCGAATCGAATCAAAATTAATCAAATGAAATATAAATAAATCTGGATTCATCCAATTGAATCTAAATGGATACAAATAATTCTAAATAATAAAAAAAAAATGGAATAAATCCAAATAAATTATAATGGATACAAATAGATCATTTAAATAAGTAACACGAAAATAGACGGTTATTTTTATCCTATTTCGTTATGCTTTCGCAAGACTGAAGTTCTATTTATAAGTTTTATTCATGCACTTCATTTTTTATGTTATACCATAGTTGAAAGTAAAAAAAGTGAAGCTTATTTCCTTTTTTGAAGGAAAACAACATCTTTTGAAAAAAAAGTTTTTTTTTCATCACAAATAGTTCTTTATACCATAAGATTGTAAAAAATGCACAGAAAATGTTTCTTTAAAATTGTAAAAATATTTTACTGCAAAAAACAGGCAAAAATAAAAATAAAAGAGAAAATTCGTCAGACTAGGCGTCTGACACTTCTACCCAATCTCGTTTGGCCATACTTGCACATTGCTTACAAAATTTACGACAGTTAGGAAATTCGATGACAATAGTACAAATCGGTTGCTCATTGTTTTCATCAGAGGTGGGAAAATCTTTCATAAATTTTTATAGAAATGTGTCAAGTACATAAGTGAAAGTAGTGTGGTTTCATTTTTATTAGAATTTTTGTTAGCTTATCAGGATATACACATGTTACTGAAATTTCTTATATTTTCTAAATATTTAGGTGTCCAAGATACAAGAGTGTTTTTTGATCATTACAAAATATGAAAAATTGTCAAATGTTTACTTTTAAAACCAAGTTTGCAGAATCAGAGCGGTTCAGTAGTTCAATTTTGGGTGAAAATCGGGGTTTTTTTCCAAAAAAAGGGGATTTAAAGAGGATTTTATTATTTGAAGGTTTTTATATCATGAGTTACCTTCTGTTAGTAAAAAAACGTGGAGTAACAATTTTTTGAAATCAATGATTAAGAAATAAATGAACAACAGTATAGTTTGAAAATTGACTTTTCCTTGGGAACGCATATCTTCCGGTTTAAAATTTCAACTCTTTTGGTATAAATTTAATCTTATTTCGATGAAAATGCAACTGCTTGATTCGAAATTCAACTAAATGATAGAAAAAAACTGATTCATTGTGGGTTCATATCTATTGGTAACCAATCAATTCATTTGATTCGAAATTTAAATTGCTGAAAATACGACGAGTTCATTCAAAGGTCATCCTTTATGGTGGAAAATGATGTTTTTCTTTTAAAAATCCAATGATTTTGGTAGAGAATTATACTAATTGTTCGAAAATTAATCTCCCGTTGAAAAGTCATATTTTCGTGTTGAAGGTTTATCTTGGTGCCATGAAAAAGCAACTGTTGGTTAAAAATTCGTTTCTTTTGGTTGAATTCATTTTTTTTTAAATTTTGTATTGAAGTCTTGTTTCTTTAAAATATCGACTATTATATTAATGATTTGGGATTCTTCATTTTTATTGAAAATTGTTTTTTTTTCAGTTGATATACTTGATAAGAAATTTTGTACTTGGTGCCAAAGTCCCATCTTGATAAAAAATTTAGATTCTCTTCGTTTGGAACATCAATCATCACAATTTTATTTCAAAATTCGTCCTCTTTAGTTGACATTTTTTCACCTATGGCTAACGAAATATTTTTTGGTTCAAAATTTCACTTTTTTTTGGGAGATTCATCCGTATCAGATACAAATCAATTTTATTTGTTTAAAAACAAGATAATAACGGCTGGAAATTAATTTCTTTGTTGACAATTATAATAATCGATTGAAAAAGCAGATGATTCGTTGAGGATTCATCTTTCTTGGTTAAAAATTAAGTTTTTTGTATAAGAAGTGATATACTTTGCTGGATATACGACAACTCTTTTCACAAGTCATTCTTTATGTTTGCAGATTCGATTTTTCTTTTGGAGAATCAAAATATTTCGGAAGAAAATTTCACTATTTGTTCAAAACTGAACCTTCCTGTTAGAAATTCATATTTTCATGTTGAAAATAACTAATCTTTTAAACATTTTTGAATCTTGATTGATTAAAATATTAACTTTTTCATTTTTCATTTCGGATTCGTTTTTTTTTTATTGACAATTCATCATTCTCGTTAAAATTGTTTGCTTAAGAATGATCTATTTTGTTTCGAATTGCACTGTTAAGTTGAGAAATAAAATCTTCTTCGTTCTAAATATACACAAATACTCTCATGCATATGAATAATTATTACAAATTAACTTATAAATAAAAATGCATTGTATTTGGTTAAATGCGGAACAATTCTGTTAGAAACTTATTATTTTTGAGTAAATTTCTGATTTTTATTAAAAGTTCTAAGATTTTGATAGAATATTCAATTTATTGGCTAAAAATTATTTTGTTGTTGTTAAGAATTAAACCACTCTGTAATAAAAACCAGTGATTGGCTGAGAATTCATATTTTTTGGTATAACAATAGTTATTATTTGGTTAGAAATTCATATCTATTTTCTGAAAAATTCATCAATTTTGGTAGAAAATTCTACATTTTGGTCGAAAAGGTTATTTGGCTGTGAAGGAAATTCGCCTTTGTGGTATGTAGAAACAACTTTTTGGTTAGAAATTCGTCTTTTTGAGTTCGATTAAACTTTTCTTCTTTCGAAAATAAATTTTCGTTTCCTTAAAAATATCAACTATTACAGTTTATATAAAAAATAGTCCCTTAAGATTATAAAATTCATCTTTTTGATTTTAAATTTGTTTTTTGTTTTTAAGTTCTAATGTTTTGGTAGAAAATTCTAATACTTGGCCAAGAATCAACTTTTTCATTAACATTCAACTACTCGATTTAAAAATCAACTAACTCTTTGAGAATTCATACTTATTGGTAACAAATTTTTTAATTCGGTTGAGAATTCATTGTTTTTCTTTTCTTAAGAATTCAACAATTTTGGTAGATAATTTAACTATCTGGTTCAAAATGAACTTCCTTGTTGAAAATGTATGTTCAAGAGTTAAAAATTCAACTATTGTTGAGAAAATTTGCCTTTGTGGTTTGAAAAAGCAACTGTTTGATCAAAAATCCGTATTTTTGGTCTGGTAAAACTATTTTTCACTTTGATATGAAATATTTTTTTGCTGAAATATCAACGATTATATTTTTTACTAAAAGTTTGTCATTTTTAATTGAAAGTTCCTTTTTTTTTGGTTGAAAAAAATTCATCTATTCGGTTTGAAATTCTGCTGTTGACTCGAGAATGAAAATCTCTTTTAGTTGAAATATCAATTATTACCATCCCTTCTCACAATTCGACTTCTTTGACTAACATTTGATCTCTTTTTTGACCCAAAATTCAACTTTTATTCACATCACTGTATGCATTACTCAAAGTAAATTTAAGGCAGGTTCTCACCTTGTGGACCCGAAAAAATTTACTTTTTTTTAGGAATTTTTTTTTAGAAACGTATTAAAGATAAAAAGCTGAAAATTTTTTCTGGATATAAATATACATTTCTCTCAAGAATGAAACTGGCTGGATGAAAAAAGGGGGGGAAGGGGCGTCCATAAATGGCGGCATGTCGGTGGGGAGGTTTTTCTGCTACCGGAAGTGATTGAAGACGCTTTAATGAACCAATCGTTACCAACATTTTTTTAAAATGATCCTCAGGGTTTTTTTTCAACAAATGAACTAGAATCAGCTGAAAATATTAAAAATGAATCAATTAAAAAAATTAAACGTGAAGAAAAAAAGGTGCGAAAATCGTAATTTTTTTTCAAAACCTCATAACTTTTATAATTTTGAGCTTTTTTTCATAATTCTAGTTCATTTAATAGATAATACGGTACAAATTAAAAATGTGTTCGATTTTTTTGATTCGGATCACGGGTTTTGACGGAATCACTTCCGGTAGCGAGACACCTCCCCACCGGCATGCCGCCATTGATGGACGCCCCCTCCCCACCATTTTTTCATTCAGTCAATTTAAAAAATTGCATTCTTGGAATAAATGAATGTTCATATCCAGAAAAAATTTTCAGCTTTTTATCTTTAATACTTTTCTCCAAAAAATTCCTAAAAAAAGTACACTTTTTCGGGCCCACAAGGTGAGAACCTGGCTTAAGCCCAATATATGTTGAAACTTATTGATGTAGTAAAATAATAGTTTATCCGAAAAAAAACCGTTTAAACAAGGAACGTGCTTCTTTACTCCATCTCGGATAACAGCAAACGTCTTGCAAACGTTTTGAAAACGTTATCTGTCAAACGTCAAAATGTCGGATACTTCCGCACATTTTTGATACTTTGAAAGAACGAAACTTTTTAGAAACCTTTCGAAAACGTTTGGTAAACGTTAGACCAAGCAAAATTTGAGAAGAATAAATTTCTAAACATCTCTAAAACATTTGCAAGAAATTTGTCAAACGTTTCCAAAACGTTTAGCCAACGTTTGGAAAACATTTTCCAAACGTTTGAAAAACGTTTTTCAAACGTTAGAGAAACGTTTCAAGAAGGTTTGAAGATCGCTTAACCAGAAATAACATTGTTTTCTAGAAGCTCATATTCTTTTAATGATTTTTAGACCATATCCTCATTTCGGATGATTAATCAATCTATCGGATAAATTTTTGATCAAACGTTCTCCAAACGCCTGCAAAACGTTTGGAATACGGTCGCGATTTCGACCAATCAAAATTGTACTTCTCAAACGTTTCTCAAACTTCTTCTGAACGTTCATTAAATTACTTCTAAACGTTCTACAAATGCTTCGAAAAAGTTTGAAATACGTGTTGAATTTGTAGTCACTCAAAATTTCATTGGTCAAAGATTTTGAAAACATTTGCAAAACGTTTCTGAAAAGTTTTGTTCACTTGAGTCTCAAAATCAGTGGAAGTAAGACGAAAACGTTCTGAAAGCGTTTGCAAGACATTTATCGAACGTTTCTAAAATGCTCATCCAACATTTTCAAAGCGTTTGCCAAACGTTTTAAGAAGGTTTGAAGAACGTTTGGTCGAAAGATTTTTTTTAGTAGCTTATATACTTTTATGGTTATTAGACCATACCCTAATTTCTGATAATAACTGTGTCTTTTCTTAGAAAGATATGTTTGAGAGTTGTAGATACAGTAATCCCCATAGTTCCCTGACACTTGCGAGAAAAATCACGCCATCTATCGGATAAATTTTTCTATCAAACTTTTTCCAAACGTTAACAAAACGTTTGGAATACGGTCATAATTTCAATATTTCAAAATTTTACTTCCCAAGCGTTTCTTATACTTTTTTCGATCGTTTAATAAATTCCTTTTAAACGTTTTTCAAACGCTTTGAGAACCTTCGAAATACGTGTTGAATTTGTAGTCACTCAAGATTGTATTGGTTTTATTTTATTTAATTTTATTACATTTTTTATTATATTTTATTATTATAATCAATTTTATCTTGAAAACGTTCGTGAAACGTTTTTAAAAAGTTTTGTTCCCTCGAGTCTCAAAAATCAGCGGAAGTATCCAACGTTTTCAAAAGCGTTTTTAAATCACTTTAATTTTATGCATAAATTGAAATGCATCTTAAAAATTCGACCTCCTTCAGCCCTATCCGACTCTGGTATTTCAGCCAGAAAACTTTCTTACATTTCTGCTATGAGTTTTTCTTTAGAATGTTCGCCGCATGGCGGCGCTTCTCGCACGTGGCCCGACTTTAGCATGGAAGGCATGTAGACAAATGGTAAATTTTTAATGTTTTTAATTATTCAACGCGACGTGAGTTGAAATTTTTGTAACAAAGTGTAACAACTCAAAGTTAAATTAAGTGTCAAAATTGAGTGCGTTGTTGAAAATGAAAAATGATGGAATTCATCCTGAATTAAACACAAACGTTTTTAAAGAGTTTTCTGGCAAATCAAAAACGTTTTAAATTTTCGGTAAGAAAAACGTTTTGAAAATGTTGGATACTTCCGCTGATTTTTGAGACTCAAGTGTACAAAACTATTCAAAAACGTTTGACCAATAAAATTTCGAGTGACTACAAATTCAACAAGTATTTCAAAAGTTTTCAAAGCGTTTGGGAAACGTTTTAAAGAAATTTGGTAAAGGTTCACAAGAAGTTTGGGATACGTTTGAGAAGTAAAATTTTGAACGATCGAAATCACGACCGTATTCCAAGCATTTGTAAACGTTTGGAAAGGGTTTGATTAAAAAATGTATCCGATAAATGTGGTGATCTTTCTCGAAAGTGGCAGAAAACGATGGGTATTACTATAGATACGACTTCCAAAAATATGTTTATAAGAAAAGATACGGAAACGTTATCATTAGAAATTAGGGTATGGTCAAAATTATGTAGGAATTTCATTGTTTTTAAAATTATTTATTTGTTTATGTACATAAGAAATCAACCCTGAATCATAAAATCTTATTCAATAAATAAAAGGCCCTTCTGAAAGCCTTCGTCGGAGAACGACAGTATAGATTCATAGGTTAGAATTCAGACTTTACAATAGAAGCAGAATTAAGATTGAGGATTGTATCTCCTCATAAATTTTTCAAACTTTGTTTGAAATAATTATTATGAATATACTAATAATTATCCATATATATGTTTATACAGCAGGATCCATCACTCCACTCTTCCATGCTTTTAGCAGAGGAAACATCCACCACGGGCAAAGAGGCGCTGCTCTATAGAAAAAAAACATGGCTGCCAGAAAGCTGCGTCATGCATATTATTCTGAACCATTTCGAATATTTATTAACAACCATACTTTCTCTAACAAGATTTTCCACTGTAATAGTACCACTACCAAATTTTGGTACTTTGTGGAAACCTAAATTAGTGTTAATATCTTTTTGGAGTTACAATTTCCAGCACAGCAAGCACACTTCCTTTGCGAGTATCGTTCCCTTTTGAATGATTTCGTGGAAATTCCATTTTTAAGTCTGATGTTATCTTCTTAAACTTCTCATTCACTTTAAACTAACTAAGCCGACACAGAATGAATTATATCACGCCCAATCAAGTGCGACACCCATGTAAACAATGCTACGCGAAGCCTAGTGGCAGCCATGTTTGTTAGTTCGCTAGATGACCGCCAGGTCTCGTAATGCATGTTTGAATTCCTAATATCTTTGGGAAGAAAAGGGTTTCCCTCAAACAAACTGCCCAGCTTTCAGAATAAAATCTTCCCTGTTTATTGCTTTCTGCACAGAATTTCGACACTTAATTGGACTTTCAAACTTGACTTTAAAATTCATTCATTTTGTTACAAAAATTACAACTCACATCGCGTAAATAATTGCAAATATTAGAGACTTCAAATAAAATCTCCCGTTTGTTCATGTTAAAGTCGAGCCACGTGCGCGGAGCGCCACCGTGCGACAAAAATTTGGAAAGGAAATTAATAGCAAAATAGTCCGGCCATCTTGCTTAGCGTTGGATGGGGCTGATGTCCGTGCTTGTTTCGCAAAACTAGCGCAATCTAGATTTTAGATCCCGAAAAATCCAGATCCCGCTTGGCCAAAAAATTCTGGTCCATTGGACCGGATTTGGTTTGTTCTATATTTGTTTGATTGTGATCTCTGGAATTGCTGTGAAATTATTTATTACATTGATAGATAATTTTCCTAAATATCTCATTGCAGATGCATAGCACAGTCCTGATTTTTGCTGCCCTCTGCTGCTTTGGCATATATGCAGCGGAAGAAATACTCCAACAGCAACAACAGACGCTTCCGGTTTCGGAAATTCTTGCAGATGAAAGCTCGGCACATACGAGAAGTAAAAGGACGCTCTTCTTGAAGAAGAAAGTTCTCGGAGCCGGACTTCTCGGCTTAGGACTTGGATTTGCCAAAGGGTAAAAAGAGAAATAATTAAATTTTTTTCTACTTGAAAAAAAAGCAATAAAATATTCTGACAATTTTACACTCATTGCTGTTCAGAAGTGGATTGGCTTTCGAATGACTTGGAATTGCACTACTTTTTACATTCAAAATTAAAATTAGGATGAAAGAATTATTAATGAAATCCTGATGAATTTTTTTTTCTCTCATTAGATCTCTGATTATTTTTACTTAAGTAATTTCAACAGATTTCGAGGAATTTTATGAGGATCTCAAGGGCTTCTAGAACAATTTGAGAGAATAGAAAAAATATTCTGGGAATGGAAGGAACTGAAAACAGTTTTTAGGAATTTCGAATAATTTATAGAGACTGCAAATAATTTCTGAACATCCTGAAGGCTTATAGAGAATGTCTGTAAATTTTAGTCGTTTCAAATGATTTCAGGAGATTTCGAGAGATTTTGACGATATTTTAGCGATTGCAAAGTGATTTCAAAGCTCGAAAGGATTTTTGGAATATTTTACCATATTTCAAGGGACTTCCAATATTGTGGATCATTTCGAAAGATTTCAAGGGGTTCTATAAGATTTTCAGTATTTTTTAAACATTATGTTCTTTGAAATTCAAATTTCATGAAATTTATAAGAATAGATGGAGAATTTGGACCAATTATTGATAATTCTATAAGAATTCAGAACAGTAAAAAAAAAAAAAATTCAAATTAATCATGAAGAAAATTTTACCAATTCCAGTTGAATTGGAGGGAGTTCAGGAGAAATAAAGAGAATTTTGAAAAACAAAATATTTCTAATGATTTCAGTGAAATGTAGATTATGGAAATTCAGAAAAAACTCAATAGAATATAAGTGAATTGAAATAAGATTTAAAAAAGTATAATAAACAATGAATGAAATAGAATTTTAATAAATTCAGAGAAATCAAAAGGAAATTGAAAAAATTTGATAGAATTCCTAGGAATTCAAAATGAGTTAAAAAGACTCAGAAAAAGATAACAGAAAACTAGAAAAAATACACTGAGAAAACTGTTGGGCATTCATGTACTTTGCTGAAAATTCGTCTTTTTTGTTGAAAAATTTTCTTTTCCAGTTATATATTCAACTGTTTTGTTGGCATTCAACTATTTTGTGGGCACTCAACTATTTTGTTGACAATTTGACTATTCTTATGGCAATTCAACATCTTTGTTTGAAAGTTATTTTTATGTTTTTGACGATTCATGAATGGAAATGAAAACTAATATTTTTGGTTCACAATTCGAGTATTTTCCTGAACATTTTTTTTCGGAATGAAAACTTTTCTCCCAATCGAATATGCCATCATTTATTTTTTGTATGAAAATTATGTTTCTCTGTTACAATTCAAGGATAGTTCCAAACGATGAAAAAAATTGGCCTTATCAATAAGAATTTCAGGTGAATTACAAACGTATTCAAATGAATAGGAAAAATCCAAAAAGTCCAAAATATTGCATTAATTTTGGCAATTCCTAAGTAAATTTAGAAAATTTTAAGGGGGTTCAAAAATTGGACGACATTAATACGAATTCAGGATGTATCAAAACTGGAATGAAAACGAAAATGGACTGAGAATGAAAAAGTGGTTTGTTGATTAATCTCAAAGAAATTCACAAAGACTTAACAAAGATTTTTAAAAATTTGAGAATATTTCCAAGATTCAGCAAGTATTCAAAAGATGTGTAAATGGATCAAAATTCTGCAGAGATTTCCGAATTCCTGGGAAATTTTAAAAAAATTGAAAGGTTCCGCAGATACAATCATTTAGAATATTCTGAAAAACTTTTGCAACGATTTCGGAATATTTCACAATATTACAAATATTTCATTATTTGAACCAATCTGCAAAGATTACAAAATATTTAAAGTCATTTCACAAAAATTTATAATTATTCTGGAAGATCGTAACCCTTTCACAAATATTTCTTGACAAATAAAAGTTTTTGTGACGATTGTAGATAATTAAAAAATGATGGAGAAATTCGGTACTCAAGAGATTCCGAAGAATCTCAAGACATTAGAAAATATTTTAAAAAAAGATTGTGGTGGAAAATTCGTCTTCGTGTCATGAAAAAGAAACTGTTTGAAAAATCGTCTTTTTTGGTTTAATCAAACTATTTTTCATTTAGAAATAAAATTATGTTTGGTTTAAGTATTGGGTATTTTTTTTTATATTATTGCTTAGTTGAGAATCTCATGCTCGAATTGGAAATAAAAAAAAGAGGTTGAAATATCAATTATTACATTTCTTATTCTGAATTCGTCTTTTTGACTAATATTTTCTTTCTTTCTTGACCAAAAATATTTTTTGTTTGGAAATTCAACTCGTCTATTGTAAATTCTTCTCTCCAGTGAAAAATTCTTTTTTTTTGTTAGAGATTCCGATCATTTTTTTGTTAAAAAATAGTTTTTTTTAGTTGGAAACTGTTGTAAAAGATTCTATAAAAATTGCTAATAAGTCTACAGCGATTTGAATAACTGAAAAATTTCATAAGATTTTACAAGATTGTAAATGACCCAA